>JABFQH010000123.1:0-10278 GCA_022816965.1 Tanaodytes sp. ZL-2020 | reverse complement strand
AATTAATATAGATAGAAGATTTAAATTTTCTTAGAAAATTTAATTAGTTTTAAAAATAAGTTAACTTTAATATAACATTAATTTGTCAAATTAAAATAATTTTTATAAATATTTGTATCATTAAATATTTTAAATTTTAAAGCTTTGATCTCTTGAATCAAATGATTCAATTAATATTAAATAACAAAATATTAAAAAACTAAAACTTACTTCATATAAAATTGTTTGAGAAATTAAACGTGATCTTCCTAATGCAGAATAATGATTTTTTGAAAAAATTCCAGCAAATATTACAGGATAAACATTTATTCTTAATAAACAAATAAAAAAAATATTGAACTTTGTAAAGAAATAATTCATTTAAAATTTAATTTAATTTTAATTATAATAAAAGTTTTTACAATTTTTTAATCATCCCAATTGAATTTTTTATTTAAATTAATAAATTTAAAAAAATTAATTGAACAAAAAATAAAATTTTATAGGGTATTATCGTCACTTCAATAAATTGAAGATTTTTTACTTTAAAATTAAATTCAATCATTTAATTTAAAAAAGTTTCGTTTTTATTATAATAATTATGTAATTGGATAATTATGTAAATATGTAATTATAAATTTTTATAATTAAATTTATTATTTTAATAATTTAATTGAAATTTTATTTTCGAATTATAATTAAATATAAAATTTAATTATTATAAAACATTTTATTTAAATAAAATAATTTTAATTTAAAATTATATTTTAATTTTATAAAGAATTCATCCCCTTTATAATTTATTTATTAAAAAATTAGATATATAAAAATCGATTAAATTTTCATTACTAAAATTTTATTTAATTTTATTTTTTCAACAATAAAAATTATACAATTTCATCTCATTTAAAATTTAATTGAATAAAAAATTGTATTATAAAATTATTTTTAAATAAATAGATATATTTTAAATATTAATAATTTTTATATATTGCCATATATAAATATTTATATCTTAAGAATTTAAGTTATAATATTGAAATGATTATTCAATTTAAAATAATTTAAGCAAATTTTTATAAATAAAAACAATTATATCAATTTTATTAAATTATGTATTATTTTAATATATAAACTAGGGGGGCTACGCCCCCCTGCGCGCTCTGCGCGCCAACCCCCCAACGATTTTAAACTAACTTAGTTCTTAAATTTTATACTTCTGGAATTGTTTAATTTAATATTATATAAATATTTATTAATTAACTTCGCGCGCCAACTCCCCTACCCGCCCGCTATGCGCTTCAAATATTTATACTTGAATGATACAAATGACTAAATCAATAATTTATTAATCACGAACATGTTTTAAACATTACAATTTTTTAGACATATTGTCTAACAAAATACACAAATTTTTGCATCTTTCTTGCATTAGAAAATATTGCTGACGTTGCAGTTGGGCATGTCTTCCTGCTCTGTTACCTCTGAATCCTATAATAAGATTAAATAAATTTTAAAATTAAATATATTTAGAGTATTATATGAGTAATAAATATGTATAACAATTTGTTTACTTTGATGCTTAAATTGATTGTTTATATATCCATAATGATTTCCGAAATTTTGATTTTTTTTTGATGTACAAATTTTATTTGATTTAAAATAATTCTTATAATTTTTATTTGTTTTTTCTAATTTTTGATGTTGTTCGTTATTATTTTTATCAGGTTTATCGTTATCTTTTTTTTCTTCTCCGTTTCCACGTTTGTTGTACATTTTTTAAACAATTTTTAACACCTAAAACGTACTGCAAGTAAATAATTGATAAAATACGGAATATTTTGACAGTTTGATCATTAAAATTAGGTTACATCATTAAAAAAAACGTTACACTAAGAGACCGGTGCGAGATTATAACAGGCAACGCATAGTGTATCGAAAATTCATGCGCCCCAACATCGTTATTTGCCGCCTATCGAACATCATTGCGCGATATCATTTCCATTTGACGCATCAATTTTTGATACTCAGCGTGTTGATTAAAATCGTGTCGGTTTCTTTGTTGTCTTAAAAATAAACTGTACATTATTTTTAAAACCAATTGTTCTATTTTTACCTTCTCTTATCCACTATTACTCTGTATGCTCCGTAATTCTTCGCTATTGTTTCCTCCTTACTATATTTTAACTATTATTTTTACTTCCTTGACAGTTTGTTGTTTGGAAATATTTAATAAATCGAAAGTGTCATAAAGATAACCATCTTCACATGACAGTTTTTTGTTTGAATAATTCGAACAAATGTTTTTTTAGTATAAAAAATTACGTTCTTAATTCAATAAAATTGAATTATTTACATAATTTTGTATATTATCAGCGATTTACTCAGCAGTTACAATTCAGCGATTTACTCAGCAGTTGATATTCAGCGATTTACTCAGCAGTTGATATTCAGCGATTTACTCAGCAGTTGATATTCAGCAATTTAAACGGCGTTACATTTTCAAATTTGAAATTTTGAAAAAATTTATATACATTTGTATAAAAAAATTTATTTATTCCGTTGGATAATATGAACTATATACAGAATGTGAAGTTGATGTTGAATTTATCAAATCAGTTTTCAGTGATTGATTATTTTCAATATTTAATAAATCACATATATAAATGTCATTTTGTTCATCGAAAATTTTTAATACAAAATGTTTGTTTTGAACTAAATTTTGGAAAGTGGATTTAGTATTTGTATCCCAATATTTTTTATTACATGGAGCTATATTAAAAATTCTACAATGGATTGCTTGCTCTGGCATTTGCTTTAAAAAGTTTGTTAAAAAATAAATATTATCGACTATCCTTGTTGTGCCTGAATCTATAGATTTGACAAATATTTTATCATTATTTTTGTCAATTACTAATCCTCTGTACCAAATTTTGTCAATATAATCGAAATAAGCACAGTACTGGTTAATATGAATTAATTCATCTGGGATTTGGAAATTAATATAATCAAAATTATAAATGGTATTAAATTCATATAGCAAATTGTTAACTTCATCATTATGTTGTTCAATATTCAGGAAAAATGAACTCGGATTATCGTATGTTATAAATATAACATTGGTTTCTTTAAGTATTTCAGATGAAAATTTCGGAATTCGTTCATTCAATTTTACACATGCTTCAGGAATTACACTTTGTAATTTTAAAAAATGTATCATTATAATTACGATGAAAAAGTCTGGAATTAAAATAAGGTACAATCACAACTTAATAGTAATATTTTTCATCAGTCGGTAAAACATTGATTTTTATCTGTATTGATACCTAAACTGTGGTACACTCGGTCATTTAGCTTGATAATTTAAATAAATATATCACTCCAAACAATATTTTCAATATTATTATCATTAGTATAGTTATTTTCAATGAATAATTGATTCATATTTCTACATCTTGACAACGCTACATATAGTTGACCGTGAGAAAACAAAGGTCGTTTTAAATATAAGCCAACTTTATCAAAAGTTTGTCCTTGCGATTTATTAATTGTAATTGCAAATGCTAAGGTAACTGGAAATTGTCTTCTGTATAAAATAAATGGCAATGATGAATTTTCACCTGTATCTAATTTAATTTTTGGGATGAAAATAATTCTCCCAATATTTGATCCAGTGATAATTTCCGCTTCTATATTAAATTTATACAATCCAATAACTTTTAATCTGGTGCCATTACATAAACCTGCATTAATATTCAAATTTCGAAGGAGCATGATAATAGCTCCTTTTCTCAATATCAACTTATGTGGTGGAAATCCCGGAAAAGTCAAACTGTTAATATAGTCTATAGGGTAATTTAAACGCGCTCCGTCGTTGCTATCATCAACGCCTTTATCTTTGACATAATCGGTACTATAATACATATGTTCTTTCGTGTTTAACTTTGTTAAAATTTGCTTATTAATACTATAAATGTCATCGTTATGACTTGATAAAATAATTCTGTTTCCTAAATTGTCGTCAGCGTTGATGACTTTTCCGTAAATTTTCTCACAAACATTATCAGTGATCCAATTATCTGGTATTTTAAAATTCAAAATTTTACCATTACCAATTTTTAATAAAAAAGATGAAAATTCACAGCTAGACGATCGAACATTTTTAGTTAAATTAAATACTTTGAATTTACTCCATAAAAAAGAAAACTTAATTGTTTCTGTAATTATCGTGTTTTTTGAGGCATATTTAATAACTGGGAGAATTTGTCTGAAATCTCCACCAAGAATAATTTTTTTCCCTGCAAAGGGAACATTTTCAATTTTACAAATATCGCGTAACGTTCGATCAACAATTTCCAAAGCTTTTTTAGGTATCATAGAAGCTTCGTCCCAAATGATAATATCAGCCTCTCTTAATTTTTTTTTTTCTGATTCCAATTTAAAAAATGAACATTCTATATTCGACAAATCAAGAGGTAATCTAAATGTTCTGTGACTTGTCATACCTTGAGGCAGTAAAATAGATGCGATTCCAGTCCAGGCCATTGATAGCAAATTTTTATTTTTGGATATAAAATAATAAATTAAAGTTTTATACAGAAATGTTTTACCTGTTCCCCCAGGTCCATCAATAAATATAGTAGTACATTTAGAATTTAAAACGTGGTTGAATATAATTTTTTGATCTGAATTTAATTGTGGATACAAATTATTGAAATTTATTTCTGCCTCTTTAATATTATTTTGCTTTTTTTCAAGATCCATTTCTAATTTTATTGAAGTTGGATCCGGTAAACCAAAATCAGTACAACTAAAATTTTCTGAATTTAAAATTTCATTTATTTCAGTTAAAGCTTTCAAATCTTTTTTATCATAAAAGTCTTCAGTAAAAAACGTTTTATATTTATTCCAAATTGACAGATTAATAGACAAATTATCAGCAATCATAAATAAAGCAAAAAATGTGCGTAATTGCTTTGGCATCATGATAGTAGAAGCTTCATCAAAAATTTTATATATTTCAAAATCAGTATCAATTAAACCCATGGAAATAGCTACTTCTTTATAGGAACTGTAATATATATTATCGTATGTTTTTAAATCTTTAAATGATAAGGCACCTTTAACCCGATTGAGAATCAGTTTCAAATGAAACCTCTCTGAATCTTTAGGACTTACTGCAATTAAACGACCTATTGTATTTGAAATACGTTTGCGTTTTTCCCAAAACATTTTTGATGATGTTTTATTTAGAGTATAATATTCTGGTATGTTACGGTATAAATATTTTCTTGCATCTACATCGCTTTTATTTAATTGAAACCATGCTGTTAAAGTTGTGTCACTATGAAGTAATGCTTCTTTTTCTTTATTTTCCTCAAAAATAACATTTTGTTGATTTTCCGTATGTACCGATAATAAAATAACAGCATGAGATTTTCCACTTAGAGGTATTTCTTGGATTCTCCATGCTGCTTCCATTGGACTGACATAACGCGTGTCAATGTAATTTGATATTTCATCATATATTTCTTCTACCTTATCTAAATCTGTCTTTTTTGAAATTTTTAATAAAGCCCTATCATGACCTTTATGTAGGTATTTGTAAATGTATTTAGTGCTCATTATTGAAGCACAATATTCTACGTTAATATGACATTGAAATTTTTTTAATAAAAATGGATTGTATGGAACAACCATTGAATTATCTACCGAAATAAACATATTATCTACTTTCTTGTTATACACATTTTTATCTTTCTTATTGTCTCTCCGTTTGTATTTTGGAAAACCATTTTTTTCAAACTCTGTAGAATTTGAAAATTGTTTTGGAAATTTTTTATTGCACAATTTTGATTTTACATCATAGCACGCAGAACTTTCTGAATGTGGTCCATGAAGCATATGTGTTATAACCAAATTTCTGAGATCTTTATCGTTTTGTGGAATTTCTGCACTTATATATTTATCAATTTTTTCGGGTGTAATTAATTTATCAGTATAATTTAACGTAAGCAAAATATGTGCATGAGGTAATCCGCGTTTTTGAAATTCAATAGTATAAACATACGCTAAAACAATTCCAAACAATTTTTTTTTTAAAATGTCTGATAAAAGTATTCGCAATTTAGCATGAAACAATCGAACAGTAATATTTGGAATATCGTTACATGTTGTACCCGCTGGGAAATTCGATAATACACTTTTTAATTCTGGCCAATTCGGATTACAGGTCATAGTAATAAATAAATCTGGTCGACCAACTTTTCTTACTATAGCCATAGCGTCTTGATATCTGTGTTGCATATCTCGTGGGCTTCCAATGTATGAAGAAGGCAATATTAAAATATTACCTAAACGCTCTTTGCAATTAGTATTGGAAACTGTATTTGACGCATATGAATTAACATGATCTATTAATCCTTGATAACATTCAACTCTTAACTGTTTTTGATTATATCTTAAAAAATCTAAACGATGATTTTCAATAATAATGTAAGCCTGAATAATGTATTGTTGAGTCAATCTACCGCAATATAAAATTGGATTAAATTTATCATTTGGTCTATATGATAACATGTACGAATAATATTGCAAAGGAGATAATCGTTTATCAGTTTTGTTATTTTGTTTGAATGATGGATTCCAACCAATATCTCCTTTTGGAAATAATAATGGAAAAACCATGGGATCCAAATGAAAAGATAATTTATTAATATATGAAAAAGATGTATCATTTTTGATATTATATCGCGGGTAAAAAGAAACATCATAACTTGGGACAGTACCGTCTTTCGATACTATTAACGCAGCACATTCAGATGTTCTGGGTAGATCATAACGATTTTTATTAAATGTTCCATCGCGTAAGAAATATAACTTATATTCATTTAGAGGATTTATATTATTTAGTTGATGCAAATGTTTGAATTTTGAAACATAAGGATTATTATCATGTAATATTTTTGAAATTAGTTCTACGTGTTCTTTAACCAAATTTTCATTACTTTTTAATATGTTTTCAGTTGTTGTATAATCATCGTAGATGTAAATTTGACCTCCGGAAAATTTACTATGGTTATCATTATTATTGTAAATATTGTTTGGAGTTGTATGATACACTTGACCTTGAATTTTGAAATTATAAATTCCTTTTGCGTACATGTCAACAACATGTGCATTAAAACTTGCAAATGCAAACTGGCTATTATAATATCTTATTAATGAACGAAATTTTTTATCATGAAATATTAGATGCTTTAAATCTGAATTGTAATCGCTTAATGTAGGAATTACAACTTTTCCAAAATGACAACAGCTTTTTTTTGAAAACTCTACAGACCAAAACACGGCATTGCAATAAAAACACGTGTAATCAAATTCTCCTATATTAAAATAACCTTCCGTATTTATATTTGATTTAGAGAGATTTTGAAAACTTCTTTGAAACATAGAAGAATTACATGGTACATTTTCTACTTCATTAAATGAATATTTTTTACGTTTTTCATCAAAACAACAAATATCTGATGTATATTTTCTTTTCTTTTTGTTGATTGATTTCAAATTTTTTTGTCTTTTTATCCAAAAATCATCGTCTAAATGGAAATCGATTACATCATAATGACCTTTGTCGACTTCGCCAGAATATACTAAATTTATAGTACCATTACACTCATTCGATTGTACTCTATTGTAAAGTTTGTTATCTTTGTAAATATTAACTGAAATTTTGTAAAAATTAACAAAAGATTGAATCTCAACATTTGTACCAAATGTACCGGATTTTGACATATAATTTATGTACTCATTTTTTGTTATTATAAAATCACTATTATTAACAGTAATGAAATTTTGATAAAAACTCCAATTTTCTGCAACATTCTCAACAATACATTGCCTAATTTTTTTGTGCTTCTCTTGAGTTCCGAATAAGCAATATGCAAATGATCTGAATAAACAATTTCCATCGGCAATAATGAATTGTTTAATTTTGCATTCATCCATTATCTTTCTCAATGATCCACTAATCATTTGCAGTAGCAATTACAATTATTTAATTATTTTTTAATTCATATTATGAAAGCTATTCACAAAAAAAAATAACGTTTACTTTTTTAAATTACATTACATTAAATTAAATAGTATTTAATTATTAAAATAGACATTTAAATTTTTAGTATTTGCATTTGTAATATTCACCTTTTATTCCTTGAATACAAACTTCGAATTTTATTCTGCTAATAATAGCTTTTATGTTTGATTTTCATCTACCAGTAAAAGAAGTTCCCCAAAAGATGTACAACAAATTCAAATGAAGTATACAAATTTAAAGACGTAAAAGACGTTTACTGAAAAATGAGTAAAAAATAACAAAGGTATAAACTGCGTTACAAAAGATATTTATAAACAATCTGTGTGAAATTTTTACCTTATAATGGATTTTTATCAAAATCATAAATTAATCATTAATCAATCAATCCAAATGATTTATTTCAAATTTAGTTTCTTGAATTTCAGTTCTATGTTGACGACAATAATTTTGTTTGACCAATCACGATATACATTTATCAAAATATAACCACTGAAATCAAACGTCACAATTTTGAAATATGAAAAAGTTCGAATCAACAAACTCGAAAGCAGCTAGGTTCAGATATTACAGTCTTTTTGACATTTAGATAATTATTATTTATTAATATTATTTAATTATTTAATATAAATTTTATACAGTGTGTAAGTGTATTAGTTATCGCGCGTGAAATTTTATTAAAAAAAAATGTCGAAAAGGACAAAATCTCCCAACGCATCATCATCGGTTGCGAAAAAATCGAAATTGAATTTTCAATATTCAGAATCAATATATATGAAAAACATGATTCACATTAATGATAATTGTATGTAAGTAATTGAAACATAAATATTGAATTGTAGAGAATAGTGATGCTAATTGATTTATTTAAACGGTTCTTTTATTAAGTTTTTATTTATTTATATTCTTTTTGTTTGCAAATTGATTGCATTATTGCAATAAAAAATAGTAACGTATTAATGTTATTATGTTTATTGTACAATATGTTAGTACCATTAGCGGATATATTGAGGATATTGAGATGACCGTGAAAAAAACAAAAAATTCTGAAGAAAAACTTGATTTAATAAAATTTATTGTGAACAACAATGCAGGATGTAGGGTGTCGTGTTTTGCATGGGATGAGACAGGACGTCGATTATATGAAAAACTAAAAAAATTTCAAGTACTGTATGACAATTAAAATTAAAACGAAAAAACTATTTACCATTTTCATAAATTTGTATCTTGAATTAACATAGGCATAAAAATAATTGTATTGATTTAGCTTGTAAAGATGAAAAAATTAACTGCTGTTAAACCGTACAAAGAAAATGAAGGAAACATGCCATATGAATTGAAGTGCACTACTTACTCAAAAATTGAAAATGATTTTGGCTTATTCAAATGCGAAAAAAAAGAAGTAGAAGAAGCGATAACTGAATTTTCTCAATTGAAAAACAAAACCGGGTTTATAAGTAATTAAGCAATAACGATGATATTAATTTTATTTATAATTTGATTCATCGTATTTTCTTTAATTTATTTTAATTTATATAACCGTCAATGTAAATTCATCGTTTCAACAGGAATCATTGGCTACCTTCGAGATGAGTTCGCTATATCCCATAAATATAAAAATAAAATGATTGGATCCGTAACTGATGGAACGTTTAAAATACCTTTGGTTGTAAAAAACAAATTAGACACATTACAATCATTAGAAGAAGGAGTTAAATTAGACATTTACGGGGAATTATTTGATGGTACAATAATCTTAACTTATAATTGAAATCAGTGTTTGCCATTTTTATCGATTAGTATTAAATTCATTTTCATATAGATTATTTACACTTCTATATTTTTATAGATAAAACAATTTTAAAATTAAAAATAAATAATGAAAACGATATCTTCAAAATTGATCAAGGGAAAATGTGTGAAGAAGCACTAATTGCAGGAGCTCAAGTTATTATTGTTTAATTTATACTAAAAAATATGATCAAAATCTTTCTCTCCATCTAATTATAAAAATTGTTACATCATTCAGTCAATAAAAATGTGAAAAAAATGAAATTATGAATCACATATTTTTATTTTTTAGATTTACATTGTAGATTTACATTGTAGATTTACATTGTAGATTTACATTGTAGATTTACATTGTAGATTTACATTGTAGATTTACATTGTAGATTTACATTGTAGATTTACATTGTAGATTTACA
>JABFQH010000122.1:0-10363 GCA_022816965.1 Tanaodytes sp. ZL-2020 | reverse complement strand
ATAATATGTGAATTTCAAACGTTTTTTAAAAAAAATAACAGAACCATGAGATTTCCGTCGATTTCAACGATTTTCGGCTGAAATCGTGATTTTTTCAGAAAAACGCGATTTTTTGATTAGTTATACTTTTCGACACTTTTGATTAAATATATGTTAATTTCTAACGTTTTTGACAAAAAATCACGGAAACATGAGATTTCCGTCGATTTTAACGATTTTCGGCTGAAAACGTATTTTTATAGAAAAACGTGATTTTCCGATGAACTATGCTTTTTCGACACTTTTGATCGAATATATGTGAATTTCAAACGTTTTTTGAAAAAAATAACAGAAACATGAGATTTCCGTCGATTTCAACGATTTTCGGCTGAAATCGTGATTTTTTGATGAATTATACTTTTCCAATCTAAAAATTACTGTGAATTCTAACGTTTTTGACAAAAAATCACGAAAACATGAGATTTTCGTCGATTTTAACGATTTTCGGATGAAAACGTGATTTTTTTTATCAATTATGCTTTTTCGACACTTTTGATCGATGTTCTGTGATTTGTTAACGTTTTTGACGATAAATCACGAAAACATGAGATTTTCGTCGGTTTTAACGATTTTCGGCTGAAAACGTATTTTTATAGAAAAACGTAATTTTTCGATGAATTGTGCTTTTTCGAGACTTTTGATTGATAATATGTGAATTTTTAACGTTTTTAACATTTATTATACAAAATTCCAGAATCAGTTTCAGTTTCCATACTTCTAGTAACTGAAGTCGTTGAAGAAGGATTATCAATAATTTTATTTAATGTATTAGAATCTCTAACATTACTCAATCTAACTACTTTTTTGATCATATCAGAATTAGATATGATTTTTCTTTTCAAAATTTTAGAACTTGGACCAATTTTAGAATCATTTTTTTTTTCGAGTTTTTTTTATATTTTTAGATAAATTATCATTTCTCGATTCTTCGATAAAATTAGTTGCCCTAATCAATTAACCGGTACCTGAGTTTGTATTATCAGTAGTAACATCATTTAAATCTTTTGATTTTAATACGTCATTATAAGAGATATCATCTATATTATCCATAAAACCTCCGAAGAGGTTTTATTTAGTCTTTTACAGTAAAATTATAAATCGTTGCCCGATAATCGAATAATATTTTCCAAATTTCCAGAAAATCCAAGTCCTCTGAAGAAACAATAGTCGTGGAATTTCCAAATGATTGAGGCCAATTCAAATAATATATTTTTTCCGCTCAAAATATGACTACCTTCTCTTCACACGGGGTGCTTCCGATCGGGCACCGAGTATACTCAGTGAGTATACTCAGTGCGTTCACAAATGAACCTTGAAGTACGGGTTAAAGCCTTCCGGAGTAGGTAGAAAGGTAGTGATTTGTAAACGCGTCATTTTTTGTATAATAAGACTTGGCAGCGTCGAATTTGCGGCAAAGAAATTTTAGCGTTTTGAATATGAATGTATTACAAGACGTAAGTTTTATTGCGTATTATTATTGTATTAATATTATATTTTTTATCATATTATTATAACAAATGAATAAATAATGCAGTATTGAAATTTTTTTTCAGTTTTTATACGATTTGCATCTTGTTTAATAAGTTCATGTTAATGTGATACAAATGTAAAGCATATGTCATATCAATGTGACGTCTCTGTGATGCAGATTTGATGCACATGTGACATAAATGTGATTCACATTTATATCACATAGTGTCGGAAATTACTAAACGCATGTGATTCACATGCGTTTCGCATACGATCCGCATTGTTTATCTCCGCGATAGTTTAAAGTTTTAAAATTATTTAACTAAATTTATTATAATAAATTATTGTAATAATATTGCTAATTAGCAATATTAAAGGTCCTAAATCGCAATTACCTAATAATTTGCATCAAAATTGAAATACTATTTTCATTGTTTCTTACTTGTTTTATTGTACTATTTCTATTGCCGAAATTTCATATAATTTTCTATTTATTCCTAATAGCACAAAATATGTAATATATACCCTATAACGACAGAATATTATAATAATATTTTTAAGATATTATTTTACCCCACCTATGTCCTACCTAAATAATATTTTTTAACTTTTTAAATATTATAAAAATATAATTTAAGTAGGACATATAAAAACAATATTTGTATAATATTTTTTAATATTTTGTCTTTATAGGGTATATATGAAAAATATTTAAATTTATTGTTTACAATACTTGTAATAAATTTTTAAATATAGTATATATTTTTACTGATTATTCATATTTTTTTTTGTTCGTCTTGCGAACAAAATTTTAATATTATTAAAATTAATAGAATATATTAAATAATTACAATAAATTTTCTTTTATAAAATATTTATTTTCACATTTTTCTAAATATATTGTAAAAATATCTTTCTTTTGTTCATTTATTAGAATGTTTTATAACTAACATATAAAAATAAATGAAAATAAAGGAAAAATAACGTGACCAGATTTGATGGCCAAATTTGAATGGCAAAACCGAGGGAGGAATTATAAATTTATATTAAATATGTAATAAATATTAATATCAATAATTATTATGCATATTTCAAAGATTCTGGATATTCTGGACGAGTTCAAGATGTTAAATGTAGAAACAAAATATGTAAACATAAAAAATGTTGTAATATCGTAAAAAAAGTATTTCACCCCTCATTGTGAAAACTATAAAAGCGTAATTGAAGGGCCGGATGCAATATTGGGATTAGCGATCAGACTCGGGTCTTGCAAATGAGGTGATTTACTATTACAGAGACAATGAGACAAAAAAGTTGAGCATTTTTATTATGATAAGGCTTTCGTTTTTCACGATTTAATTTTTGTAAATTTGTGTTTTTGGAAATTTTCCCGAATCTCGAAATTAGCGAGACCTTATCCCGAGCGCTAATCCCGTTATTGCGCATCCGGCAATAATAATCGCGAAAAAAGTGACTTAATGAAAATGACATAAAACGGTCTTTTTTTATTACGTGTATAACGTAAAGTAACGCATAATTTTTTTTATTTATTGTTTTTCAATCGAATTCTACCGAACTTCTATATAAAAAGACCTTATTATGTAATTTTCATTAAATCACTTTTTTCTCGTGATTATTGAGTTACGACTTTTTCAAAAAATTCTCGCAAATTATTCAATTTGATTGTTTAACATCCCTCGATTATGTTTTAATAGTTTTTAAAATGAGAGGTAAACTACTTTTTTTACGTTATTACGTTATAATTTTTTTTGTCTTTACATATTCTTCTCTGCATTTAACATCTTGAACCCGTCCAATATTTTAATAGTAAATAAGTTCGTATGTTTGACCATTTTAAAGGCACTGCTTCACCAAATTTTGCTAAACATCATAGATATTATGTTCGACGATGATGAAGATGATTATGATTTATTAGAATTACTTTCAATGCAAAATAAGGAAGAAAGAATAAAAATTCCAAATTTCTTTGAAGATGTTTTACCAATGTACTCCCCGTCCGGTAATTGTTTGTATATAAATATTATTTAATGTATGGAAAAATCATACGGTGCCTAGTTGAAAAATACTACCCAGTTGAAAAATACTTATAGAAATAATTCGTTATGTATTTACACATGAGTTGATTTGTTTACTCTTCATATAATTGTTTCAAGTAGGAAATCCGTATCGTGGTAAAATTTTTTTTGGTTCTATTGGTATTTATACGGATTTTGGCATATTTTCTATACGGATCTGTAAGTATCTATAAGTATTTTTCAACTGGGTATGTTAAAAAGTAGGCACCCCCCCTCATTCAATTAAATTGAATAAAAATACATCCATAATTAAGAACTAATTAAAGATTACAAAACCCCCAACAAAAGATTTGTACCCATTGTTGTTTTTTGTTAATTAAACAAATAACATGGAGGGTTGTTGCCTTGAGCTCAAGTTAGCACCCCGCAAAAGTATAAAATGACTAAATTCAATGCCAAATGGAAGATAAAATTTAAGACTAATTAGTACCCTAGTTGGTTATTCCATTACTTAAACAATTTGTGATTGTTTAAACAAATTAAAAAAAATAATCGATTGATTTTAAAAGTAGACCTAACTTTAGTCACTTTTCTTGAAATGATAAAACGCTTTTTTTCTTATGGATAATTTGATTAAAGTGTTGGTTTAATACATTCAAATTAGCCAAAAATCTACCTGGGTACAAATTAGTTCTTAAATCAGAATGCAAGTTCGTAGAGTTTGAAGTCGATTCGCAACTCGTCGTCTTAAATTATTTGTTACAATTAAATGCATCATAAGATTTCATAAAGCTTTTTTTGTCGAAATTATTTTTATTTTTAATTTTAAAAATATTTTACATATACTTACAGATTTCAAAAGTCATTTTCGGTTATCAGAAATTACGTTTGAATCAATTGTGACTCGCTTTGGTAACGAGTTAATCAATGTTAACCGTATAAATGAAGAAACTGTTCTTCCAGATAAACAATTAGCTATTGCATTGTGGACGCTTGCAAATCAAGAGCCTTATAGGTATGATACAAACTATTTATTAATTTCTATGATTGTAAAATCTTTCAATTTTAACTTGTGATTGTCTAGATATGCGTATTTATCGTTTACTTATTTGTTACAATGAAAAATTATTAATAAAATCAAATTGTATTCTAATCGCTCATATTTCTATTGTTCATATTGCTAATATTGTTTAACTATACTAAGCTCGTATATATGCAGATGTATAGCTGATAGATTTGGAGTTAGCAAAGATACTGCGTGGAGAACAGTGATGAAAGTAGCTGAAGTACTATGTGATTCCGTTGAAGAATATATTTTGTGGCCAAATGGAAATGATTATATTCAAAACCAGAATAAATTTATGGAAATATGTGGGTTCCCTGGCGTAGTAGGCTGTCTGGATGGTTCTGCTATTCCTATATCGGCTCCTCTTGAACATCGCAACAGCTACATAAATAGGAAAGGGTTTTATTCCGTTACCCTGCAAGCGATTTGTGATGCCAGTTACAAGTTCATTGATGTGTTTGCAGGATATTGTGGGTCTATGCATGACGCTACAGTGTGGGATCATAGCTACATTCGAACAGAAATCATGAATAATCCAAATAATTTCATCCCTAATAATAGTCATATTATAGCCGACGCTGCATATCCATTGTCTTGTTCATTATTAACACCGTACCGTGACAATGGACATTTGACCGAAGTTCAAACATTGTATAATATTAAGCATTCACGAACTAGATGCATAATTGAACGTTGTTTTGGCATTCTAAAGGGTAGATTTCGAAGATTGCGTTATTTATTAATGTATAATATTGAATTGGTTCCTCGCATTGTGTTAGCTTGTTGCATTTTGCACAACATTTGTATATTGGCAAATGATGAAATTAATTTCGATGAAAATGAAATGTTCAACATGCAAAATGAAAATGATAACCATAACGCTTATGAAGAGCAGCGAAATGGAGTAAATAAACGAGATGAAATTGCACAATATTTATTCATAAACCGTTAGAAATAAAAAAATACTTGAAAGTAACAGTTCGATTCTCTAATCCTTTTTGTTAGGAACGAATTCTTTTAAAATGTTTAAAAATCTTTCTCTCTGCTCATACGTTTGTTTAAATTGTTCTGTACGTTCTTTTCTCAGTTCTTGCATCATTGTTTCCTGCTGATTAAATTTCCTCCGCTTCCTTTTATTATCTCTCTGTTCTATGGAATCGTTTAATCTTTTAACAGCTTTAGTCTTCGAATTATCACTACTGGAACTAATATCAGACACATTTTCTTCGTTTTCGTCCTACAACAATATTATTTTAATTATTCCTCCATTGTACATGTTGCATAAAAATTAAATGTTCCCTTAAGCTGACGTTAAAAAAATATATCGTATATATTTGGTTTGGTTTTAATAATTTGATTTATAATTTAAAGCAACGATTGATAATGATCAATATATAATGCTTAAACTTAATCAGTTCAAAAAGATAGCATGCTCAATAATGGTTATAAAAAAGTATTGTAAAATGCTTTTTAATTGTAAATGCTTTAAAAATGTAAAATAAATTTATTGAAAAAAAAAAAATATTCCAGAATATTTTTTTTTACCCGGCTAATTACAAACAAATAATTAAGAAATAACATTACTATATTCAATAGGAATGACGAACTTTAAAAGCATTGTAACAAATATGTATATAAAAGAACCAATTATATCATTTTTTTTAATTACACAATTCGAGTAATCCGAACAATCTTTAAAATTATGTCATTCAAATTCAACTTATGTATACATTTATGCAATAGCATTGTAATTGAAATGATTAATTAAATTGATATTAATATAGAAAATACTGTAACAGATTAAGAGCACTACAATGTAAAGATAATTTTACCTCCGATAAAATTATGGTATCAACGACACTTTTGTTTTTGAAAACTTCTACACCTTTTAAACTGGATGCAATTGCAATCGGGTTATGCTCTGGTTTTACTCTCAAAATATCGTGCATTAATTCATAATATGGCCAATTTGTTGGTTCATTACCGGTTTCATTTATTTTTTTATGCTCAACTCTGTATTGTCGAACGAGGGCACGCCATTTGGAATCACATTTATCTGGAGGTACGTTGTAGCCACACGAGCCCATAACTTTACTAATATTGTCCCAAAGTACATTTTTGCGCGTTTTTCCATCTTCCAATAAATACTGAAAATCAGTATATGTTTTTATAAACAATTTAGTCATGACAGGTTTCCATTGTAGTTTCTTTTCTGAAAAGTTATCGTTAATTAGAAAAATAGAAAAGTACATAAATTTGAAACAAAGATAAATCCAATAATGCTCTCAAAATATGAGTACTTCAAAATTTTGAAAATATGAAAAAATCAATCGTGCAATTACCAGCGCAATTTTCATCATCATCTGCGATTGAAAATGGAATCTGGAAAAATATGTTAAGTTATACGAGAATTCTTAGACACTATTCAGTAATAATATTTTCTTTAACAAATAAGCTGGCACTAACAAATTAAAATAATCAACAAAATTATATACTTTGAGCTATTACAGTTATTTATCATTTTCGTTTGAATATTAAGGTTATAATTGTTCTACGTTTTGATATTTGAAAAAAAAACCAATTACTTATTATAAATTTAATTCAGTATAATCAATCTGATGATAAATTCTCCAAATTATAATACATCTTTGATAAAATTCTTACCGCTTGAATGGAACTCATTTTAAATATCCTATATCACAATCTCCTAAAACTGTGACGCTATCACTACGTTGCCACGCTTATTTTCCAATCATTTGGGCATGTTCACAAATAACTACACGACTGCGGTAGGCTATAACCCGTACTTCGAAATTTAATTTGGAACGCACTGAGTATACTCACTGAGTATACTCGGTGCCCGATCGGAAGCACCCTGGATCAAGTCTGCACGGGGAAAAAAAACTGCTAATCCAGTATTGGTGTACCAACACTGACATAACATAGTGTTTCAGTTGTACAACCAATGCTGATTTGGCATTGGTAACCAACTGATTTCTAGCAGTTTTTGCAGGGTAAATGAATTGAGCTTAACCCACACTGAATTCATATAAGGTGAATGTCGCTATCTCTTTCTCTCTTCGTATGATGTAGTTTATTTAAGAGTGACAGAGAAATTGTGCATGGTTAGATTATAAATATAAATATATTAGTAACAATGGGCGGTAAGTCTATTAATTATTCAGTTATAAACAATGTAGGAAACAAATGTATGAAAACGTATATGTGTACATTATGTATTGCATTTATGTCATACTTTAAGTAGGTTAATATGTCTAACTTTGGATATTGAGTTTTCAGATCATAACTACAATTGCCACAATTATATTAATTATATTGTCTCTTATGAAATGTTGCCAAATCCGTTTCCCTGCGTTTTGATCGAAAAAGACACTTCGTTATTTATTATGCCACGATCATTAATTTAATAAACAATTTTGTCACATTTTAATAAATTTGTAATAAATTATTTTACTTTCATTTTTCTATTTATTTTATTTCAAATGAACATCTCCAGCAAACATATAGATATTAAGTTATATTTAATATAATTTTTTAAAGTTGTTAGATATTTTATAAACAATTTTAAATAAAATAAATACAATAATTTGCTTCGATATCGCTTTGAGAATGTAATTTCATTATGATTTAGCATTAAACATTACTATAGTAATTACAAATGATAGAATTATTTAATAAATAAAATCATAGATAATTCCTAATTGAAATATTTAATAAAATGTTTGAAATATATTAATTTAATTTATTTAAAAGTTTAGTCTACCTAATAATCCTAACTAACCAAAACGATAATTGTTGTCTAAATAATTGATTTTTTTACTTAACCCTAACAGAAGAACCCTTTGAAACTTTTTAACAACGTTTTACTTGTATAATAATAAAAATAAAATAAACAAACGTTAAAGCTTGTATAAACGTTTCAGGAACGTTCAAACGTTTATAGAACATTATGTTCTGTTCGGGTAACAAAATTTTATGATCAGTGTTTTCAGTATCCCTACCAATGCCAAATCACCATTGGTATAACTACTGAAACAGTGGTAGTCAGCTGGCATTGGTTGGCAATACTACATTAAATAGATGCCAACACTAAAACAGTATTGAAACGACAGTTATGCTTTACCAATTCTGACACAGCCGTGGTTTGGCGCTGCATCAGCAGTTTTTTTTTCCCCGTGTGGGTGAATTGTCAGCTGACAGGAACCAAGATAACAAATTTCACGATATAATAATTAAGAATAACAACTGTCACGATTCAACCGATCCATCGACATATTTTTATCTCCAACAAATCAAACGTTATTTTTTTGGTTGCATTTTTCGTTAAAGAATATATTATTATGAAATTTTCCATCGTGTAAACCGCTATCGTGACGGTTGTTATTCTTTAATATTATATCGTGAAATTTGTCATCGTGGATCCTGCAGTTTATTGCAAAATTCAATAATATGTAGTGTTATAAAAATTATTTTAACGACTTTTATTTTTAATTCAAAAAGAGAAACTTATATGTGTGCAGAATATCTGTCATTTATCATTATCAAACACTGTTGCTTCTTGGTATCAATCAAAAAGAAGAACTGCCCGCAAATTAATGGAATTAGCATAAAAAACTTGTTTTTTTTCTACACTGTAAAAAAAGTTGGAAAATTAAAGTGTATTCACTGTAAATTTAAAAAGTCACGCTTTTAAAACTAACTAATCACGTGTCTGATTTTATAAAAAGACCATTTTCATTGGTCAGCCTTTAAAGTTCAACATTAATTTTCCACCTTTTTTTTATGATGTTGTTTCATTCATTCTTCAATTTCTATAATTTCAAGAGTTTTTTTTTAAGGAAACAACACTTTTCGAAATTTTTTGGAGCAAATTTCAAAATTTTCAAAACATTAAAAAATTAAAGTTTCTCGCCAGTAAACCAATTTATACTTCGTTAAAACTTATAGTCAATGTTCAAACTTCGTTTGAACTTCGTTAAAAATTTTAAATTCATTTCACGGTTCGGAATTCCGTTCGAAGAAATTTGCAACTTATCAAATTATATAAATTCGCGAAAATAAAAAAAATGTTTTTTTTAACCAAATGAAAACGTAGTTTTTACAGTTGTTTGGCTTTATCAAGAGACTACTAATGATCTTATTCCTAACCCTTCCCAAAAAAATTCAAAAATTAAAATTTTAAATTGTTAATATAATAACGCGTTCCTAAGTACACGTTTTTCTTGTAAATACACATCCTCTTGAGTTCCTTTCCTGAAAGGCGTATTTCAATCGAAAAGAGTAAATTTCCATTGTAAAATAATAAGAACAAAATATGACTGAAAAATATTATCATTTATTTTCTAAATAGATAATTCGTACAAAACACAAGTAAAATTTAAATAATGTGACATCATCTTTTCTATTTCTTATTAAAGGATATTAATAAAGGATGCACCGATATGAACTGAATTATCTCTCCTTTATTAATATCTCCAGTGAATCTAGCCATGCAATATTGAAAATTAGTGAACAGTTTTTCAGCGTTTTTATCTTTGCTTTAACATTATTTCCAATTGTAAACTTTTTCGTATCTTAAATTCTCATTCTCAGTTCCTATAAAATGTCCACAATTTTAGACTCCGGAGGTGTAAAATAACTTATACGATGAATGTATAAAACAGTGGCAGGGTACCCGATACTGTCAACTAAAGAGTCGCCATCTATCGAATCTAGTACCGCCGATTCCGCC
>JABFQH010000121.1:0-10368 GCA_022816965.1 Tanaodytes sp. ZL-2020 | reverse complement strand
TATAAAATGATCAAAAAAATATATAAATGGATTAATTAACTTGTAAATCATAAATTTTAATAAAATTTAGGCAAAATTTAAGAAAAAATATAAAAAATGTCAAAGTAAAAAAAAATTGAAAATAAAAATAAAAGTATAAAAATTTATTAACTAATTTATTTGTTAATCAGTTATTTAATTAACAATTAAAGATGCGCTATAATTTATCCAAATTATAATTCATTATAAAAAGGCATCTTTTTTGCCTGACACTTGAAACGGCATCTTCTACGCGCGACATCTGAAACGGCATCTTCTACGCGCGACATCTGAAACGGCATCTTCTACCCGCGTCATTTGAAACGGCATCTTCTTCGCGCGTCATTTGAAACGGCATCTTCTTCGCACGTCATTTGAAACGGCATCTTCTACGCCCGTCATCTGAAACGGCATCTTTTTCGTAAGCAGCGACGATATGTCCTGAAACAAGTTTTCAAAATATTTTTTAAATATTTTAAAAATGTTAATAACATTTTTGTATTAATATTGCCATATTTTAAAATGAATAAATATTTTCGAAGTGTTGTAACAACACGAAACATTAAAAATATTAATAAAAATTTATTAATTATTTTCAAATATTATAAAAATGATTCACAAAATTTAAATCGTAATTATAATATACATTAATTGTGAATAAAAAGATCAAACAAGTTATTATTAAAATATTAATAGAATGTTATGAATTATTAATTTTTAAGGGGAGACATAATATTATAGAAATTTTATCCCATATTTCGAACTGTCAAATAATATTTCAAAAATATTTTACGAATATTCTTGCGTGATAGGAGAATTTAAAGGTGATATTTATGGAAATAAAGTCGTAATCTTGGTATACCTAGTTGACTGTCAAAATTCACCTCGCAAGACAGAATGAACTTCAACTTCTTTCCATCCACCGATGTAGCCTTGAAATCTGATAGCCTTTGGCCCAATGAACTGACGTTGTTGCTACGTAACTCATCGTATCTTTCCCGGATCTCGTTTACATCCGCACTTCTTTGGCACATAATCTTAAAAATCTGGTCGAACTCAGGAAATTGTGTCTACAAAATCATTCAATATTTAACATTTTTAGAATTATCAAGATATCATTTTGCGTACAGAAAAAATTTCACAATCAAAAATATTTGTTAAACAAATAGGCTCACCAATGGTTGTTTTCGATCATACTGAAGCTGCAACAATATACAAGTTTTTAGTACTCTATGTCATTGAATCATTTGTTTTGGAAATAATTTACAAATAATTAAGCAAAATTGGTCTCTATAATATCGATTATGTAATTGATTACCATTTTAATTATAGAACGCAAAATATTTTGTTGAAGTAGCTTCAGGCGTACGTTTTCACGAACATTTCTATCTGTACAATAATTTTTCCTCGGCCATAAAAAAAGTAAAAGGTCATCAGTGACCACTGGCGTGTTTTTAAATAGCCCGTCGCACATTAACTTCTGAAGCATCGTTGAGGGCTTTGCTTCCGATTGAATGTAACGACATATTTTTTTTAATTGCTGAAACATAAATAATTTAATATATAATTATATATAAGTACAATCAAGTTTTAAATTTAATGAATCTGTAATTATCAATTAAATAACAGAGCAGACGTCGAACTTTTTACATACGTATGCATTTTTTGTGAATGAACAAAATGAGAATTATGAGAATATATATTTTAGTTATCCTTCTCATTTACGAATTACTCCAACTTCTTACTTACCTGTCAATAAATTTTTGTAAACATTTTTTATGTATTTCTATCATGCATAGGAAATTATGAGTTTCTAGACAAGCTACTAGATTTATTCAGATTTGACACATTTCTGTAGAAAACTACGTATTCCGTTCGGGGAAAAAAATATTTTCAGTACATTAGAATTTAGTTCAACATTGGCAGAAAAAAAAATTAATGGTAACTGGGTTAGCTAGTTGAATTTATTTGTTGATAAAACTCAATATTGTATATTGTTTAAAGAAAGAAAAGTGCATTGAACAATATATATAGTTCATAGAACTATAAGTTTATTTCAAACAACCATATTACATAGTATGCCTTATTTAACTAATATATACATTAAATCATCTAATCAGTCATTTTCAATTTTTTTCTACTTTTGTTTATTGCAACAAATTTTTTTTTCTGTTTTTTTTATTCAATTCAAATGCTTCTTTTTCTACATATTTCACACCAAACTACACAAATGTGTCCAATCTGTGAAGGAGACAATTCATCTGTCATTTCATTACCAAATGTAAACACGGACAATTATGTACAATTTTTACTTATATTCAAATAATTCCGGATACAATATGCTCATTACAAACACTCGTTAACTTTGTACTCACTTCATTTTCTTGTTGAATGACAATCGTACTTTTATTTCTTGTTCTTGGCATTTTGCAGGTTATTAATGGTTAAGCCGAAAGTGAAATTGAGATAAACATAAGTATTAGTACTTTAATAAGAATATGGTAAGCAATTAAAATGGCGCGAACTATGACAGGAAATCAAATTATAACGTACGAAAGTAAAGATAATCAATAAATTAAATTAAACAAAGAATAATTTCAATAATTGATTGGGTCAATTTTATTTATTCAAATATGACTTTAACTAATTCCTTAGTATGATATGGCCATGTATACAGATTTTGTCCTATCTGGCCTAGTTATTGGCAACCCTAGTAAAAACAATTGCCTTCCATACTATGTTTGTATGAACGTACTCATTTTTTTATCGCGAATTTCGTTATTTACTGTGTAAATGTGCTTAAAATTGCAAACATCAACATGAATCCGAGTTCCGAAAAGAATAAATATTCTAAATCAAAAGTTTTATCGATTTTCGATATTAGTACTAGGGTTGTCAAAGACAGATATATATTTAAAAAATCATCACCCAAAAATAACAAAGATGGTGAAACAGTCGTGTAGGGAAAAATTAAATTTATTTCATACAATTATAAGTAGCATTTAACAATATGACAATTAATGAATAAATATCATTTTTTTACTATTCATTATTTTTATTATAATATTTTTATTACATTTTAACATGCAGTATTCCATTTCCGTTTTATCATTATAAAATATATTTTTTAGATATGCTCACTGTGTTCATGAAGGGTGTACCGTTGGAGTAAAATCGGTGAATGACAGCAATTTTGAGTACACGAAAACCTATAATGTTGATTCACATCAACATAATTTTGATCAAGTCTCATACGAGAATTTTACATTCAAGTGTGCATTATTTGAATCAACACAACATTTTAAACATCTGACAGCTAGTCAAATATATTCATCAGTTGCATCCAGACAAGAGTAAATTCTCATATTTTTATTATTATACGTCTACTCAGTATTTCTTTCATACCGAACAATCTTATATGCAACTTACTTTGTCTTACTCATTTACTGGCTAGGCTTATTCCAAATACAATCTTTAATGCATGCATTAAATTATTATAAAACCTTTGATCCCCCTCAGAGATTTTACTTCCTGAAACATTCCAAATGGTTTGTTTTCAGCCGATTTTAAATTACATTTACAGGAAATGCGTTTTCGAAAAAATGCAATGCGGTTGCATATTACTTGCAGTTTAGGTCAAATATTATAGAGTGTAACTTCGCATAAAACCTTTGATCCCCCTCAGAGATTTTACTTCCTGAAACGTTCCAAATGGTTTGTTTTCAGCCAATTTCAAATTACATGTACAGGAAATGCGTTTTGTACAGGGATTAGTTGCACATCCATTATATCAATTAAATTATATTTATTGTCAACATTCATGCATGAATCAAATTTTACAATACAATTTTATTTTTGTTCCCCTATATTCCCTATTTGTTTCATCTTTTTTTTCAGTATTTGCTTTTGAAATACAGCCTAATTTCTGATAATTATTTGAGCAGGTTTTCTCGCGCTGCTTTAAGATTGCCATATAATCGCATGTACAATTCAATTAATGCATGGCTTCGAAAAGAAGAAGACAGTAAATGCGTTAAACTGGATAACGTGCAATCATTTGCCGCTTTTTTTGAAACTAATGGATGGAAACATGCATATGGAGAAGTTAAAACAAAACTGTTGCCAGTTGAAATGGAGGAACCCATTGTTGCTATTTTTTGCCCGGAACTATTGACCAGTTTAAAGAATATTATGGATTTGAATGACGTTATGTTACACGCTGATGGCACATTTAAGTCGGTACCAATGGGTTTATTCGAGAATGGTTGCAGGAGTAACCAATTGTTGAACCTGCTCATCCATTATAACGGGAAGGCATGCATCAAAAACATTAAGCTTATCATAATCATAACTAATATATAGTAGTACATTCGCCAACAGAACATAAGGTTTTGAAAACGTTAAAAACGTTTTTGAAACATTTAGAAAACCTAAAACGTTTATAAAACGTTTTTAAAACGTTCTAAAGGTGCATGTTCCGTTAGGGTTCTTTTGAATGACTGCGTTTATTAAGCCTTCACGGCTTGTTAAAATTTGTACAAAAAATATATATATATATATAATACATTTACAGTGTGACATAACATATAAATAAATAGTAAATAAACAATTTTTTACAGTATATACATATATACATATATGCGCGCAGTATATTAAAGTATTACATATCTTAAAATAAAATTTGAAACAACGTATACAAAAACCCTATACAACACATTCACAAACACTCAAGACATTTATAGATACGATGTTGAATCATTATGGCAAACTACACTTTAAAAATTGAAGCCAGTACAATTAATTAATTATCTGAAAATGAGATTCTTTTTACAATTATAATGCACTAGTTTTAAAAATTACAGAACAAATATTTGTACGAGGTTTGAAGATTTAAAGTTCTTTTAATGATTTGTATTTTCCAGAATTTATTAGTGATGTCGTTTTTAATGAGTAGCAAGTCGAGTATAGCTTATACAGCAGCATTTTCGTTTTTCCGGCAAACAATGCCGACTATCAATGTATTATCTGTAATGACTGATTTCGAGAATGCGATCGGCATCGGAGCCAAAAACACGTTCGAAAATGTTATCCTACAGAAATGCTATTTTCATTATGGACAGGTACACACTTATTGGTATCTCTTATTACAATTTTGTCATGGAGTGTTTCATAAGGCCATCATATAATTAAATACACAGAGGAAAGTAAGTGATAAAATGTAACACTAAGGTGGTACCGCTTACCACTATATTGATATGCGGTATCAATTAAGTGTTAAATTGTGTAATTCAATTTTCTCAGTGTATCTATTTTTCAAATTTCTTAAAGGCAGTAAATAGAAGATGGAACCGCGTCGGGCTTATATCAAGTTTAAACAAGCTGAAGACTTCCACGAGTACTGTAAGTCAGTATTTATATAAAAATAACAATTATTTAAGCAAACCCTTTTAGGAGCATGCATTATTTAACATTAACTCTACAACGACATAAAATAATCCATTATTTTAAAAATATTCAACTAATTATTCATCACAATCATTATTTTATTATTAACATCCTCAGAAAAAAATAGTGAGTGCATACATGCAACATATGTATTTAAAATGGACCTGCATGTACGGTTTCAGGAAATATAGTATATTTTAACAACAATTTGATAAACTTTGATTTCTAAAATGACATTCGCAATTGCAATGAAAATTTTACTGTCATTTAATTCATTTTCTGAAATTTGTGTTTTTGTAAAAACATATTATATTAATTAAAATATTCATTTTTCTAGTTACGAGAGAAATACGTAGCAGATGAGTATGGCCACGTCAGAAAGCACTTAATAGCATTACCACATTTGCCAGCAAATAAATTTAAACAGGGTTTCCAGCTGATTATAGACTATGAAAATAAAATAATCACAACTGAAGAATGTAACCAACCTGGCTCGTTATCAAATATTAAAAAAAAATTTTTATTATTTGAAAAATATTACCGAAGGCAGTGGGTGAAAAATAATGTAAATGAGCAGTACAGCTGCTATAAAATGAATGTGAGGACAGACAATGCTTTGGAAGCTCAGCATCGAACACTCAATAATTCATTCAGAAAAAATGGACGTCCGAAAGAATTCATGAGTAAGCTACTTTATGAGTAACTTTAGTCATTATCATAAATCTTGCAGAAATATATTAACATCAATGCGTTAAATTGAGAAATGGTTAAACAATTTCGAAATAACTGCATAGTCCTTCAAAGTAACATAATACGTTTTGAAATATAACTAAATTTAATTTTCTAAAGTTCATGAATTTTATTATTATTGATAAAAAAGGTCATGATTACTTTTAGTATATGAGAATATTTAGGAAGCTAGAACGTATCGAATTTGTTAAATTTCTATTTTATTTTCGTTTTTATAAATATAAATGTCCTAGAAAAAAATCAGTGAATACATGTTGCATGCATTTTACATTCATTGAACATGCATTTAAATTGAGTCTGCATGTACTATGCATGATACATGCATAGTACATGTATAATACATGCATCGTACGTGCAGGTTCAATTTTTTTCCCGGATTTGAATTACTATATCGATTAATTTTTACATGTTTATGGCAATTGTTTTGTTTTTTCGGAAAATTCTAACATGTATTTATGTGAAATATTTTTAAAGGAAAATATGCACAAATTATGGCATTAATGTACCAGAGGTTAGAAGAAACTAAAAACGTGCGAAGCCCGGAAAATAATGAGGACCCAATGGCTGAATTGTGGCAAAATTTGGAAAATAACGCAATAACCATTGCCCAATTCTTGAGATTTGCTGCAAATAGCGAGGACATTGAAACAAATCTAAAAGATTTTGATAACAGTGAGTTATTCAAATTAGTCATGTCAATTTGAATAAAAAAAATATCAATTTTTGATTTACACTAATTGTTTAACGCAATGCAACAGACAAGTTTTTCATTTTCCTTTTATAGATTGTAAGATTTTCTCTACCAACGATGACGACGTCAATGAAATAACATCATCAAACGAAGCCAGTTGGGAGGATGCTGAACACATACCGATCGATTTCATGGTTTGTGAATCAGAAAATGATACTGCAACAGGACGTCAAAATTACGACGTCAGGGTGGAACATAACTATTGTGGAAATGTTTATCACGTCGATAGACCGAATTAAAACTACAAGATTATGATTAAATTATGGTTCGATTTTGGCCGGTTTTAAATAAATGGTACATGCGTTTTACAGAAAAATGAAGGCTTTATTTCTTTGATTTAACAGCAGTCGACTTGGATTAAAAAAAAATGTTCGTTTTTTTTGAGAATTTACATTTCGCAACATTCTAAACGGTTTACTTTTAATATTTTTTGAAACAATGATAATGGAAATGCATTTTTGACAAAAATGCAATTTGGCTTACTGATTGTATGCATTTGAGTCGAATTAAAAAAATGTAACTTCGCATAAAATCAGAAATACCCCTCAGTGGATTTACTTCTCGCAATATTCTAAATAGTTTTCTTTCAACCATTTTCAAAACAATGGTAAACAAAATGCGTTTCGAAACAAATGCAATTCTGCATGCAGTGATATGCATTTCAGTCGAATTAAAAAAATATAACTTCGCATAAAATGAGAAATACCCCTCAGTGGATTTACTTCTCGCAATATTCTAAATAGTTTGCTTTCAACCTATTTCAAAACAATGGTACAGAAAATGCGTTTCGAAACAAATGCAATTTTGCATACAGATTATATGTATTTTGAGTCGAATTAAGAAAATGTAACTTCACATAAAATGAGAAATACCCCTCAGTGGATTTACTTCTCGGAACATTCTGAATAGTTTGCTTTTAACCTATTTCAAAACAATGGTATAGGAAATGCGTTTTTGATAAAAATGCAATTCTGATCACAGATTATATGCATTTGAGTCAATTTAAAATAAAATGTTACTTCACATAAAATCACAAATACCCCTCAGTGGATTTACTTCTCGGAACATTCTGAATAGTTTGCTTTCAACCTATTTCAAAACAATGGTACAGAAAATGCGTTTCGAAACAAATGCAATTTTGCATACAGATTATATGTATTTTGAGTCGAATTAAAAAAATGTCACTTCACATAACATCAGAAATACCCCTCGGTGGATTGACTTCTCGCAACATTCTGAATAGTTTGCTTTTAACCTATTTCAAAACAATGGTATAGGAAATGCGTTTTTGATAAAAATGCAATTCTGATCACAGATTATATGCATTTGAGTCAATTTAAAATAAAATGTCACTTCACATAAAATCACAAATACCCCTCAGTGGATTTACTTCTCGGAACATTCTGAATAGTTTGCTTTCAACCTATTTCAAAACAATGGTACAGAAAATGCGTTTCGAAACAAATGCAATTTTGCATACAGATTATATGTATTTTGAGTCGAATTAAGAAAATGTAACTTCACATAAAATGAGAAATACCCCTCAGTGGATTGACTTCTCGCAACATTCTGAATAGTTTGCTTTTAACCATTTTCCAAACAATGGTAAACAAAATGCGTTTCGAAACAAATGCAATTCTGCATGCAGATTATATGTATTTTGAGTCGAATTAAGAAAATGTAACTTCGCATAAAATCAAAAATACCCCTCAGTGGATTTACTTCTCGGAACATTCTGAATAGTTTGCTTTTAACCTATTTCAAAACAATGGTACAGAAAATGCGATTCGAAACAAATGCAATTCTGCATGCAGTGATATGCATTTCAGTCGAATTAAGAAAATGTAACTTCACATAAAATGAGAAATACCCCTCAGTGGATTCACTTCTCGGAACATTCTGAATAGTTTGCTTTTAACCTTTTTTTAAACAATGGTATAGGAAATGCGTTTTTGATGAAAATGCAATTTTGCATACAGATTATATGTATTTTGAGTCGAATTAAAAAAATGTCACTTCACATAACATCAGAAATACCCCTCGGTGGATTGACTTCTCGCAACATTCTGAATGGTTGAATTCTAACCGAATTCAAATTAATGGTACAGGAAGTGCGCACTCATAGAACGTTTTGTTAGTTTTGGTTGTCAACAAATTTTGGTTGATTCATCAGAAAATTTTGTTGATTCAACCAAACATTTTTCTGCGTGCGTATTAGAAATAAATGTAATCCTGTTTAGAGATTAATTTCAGTTATATCGAATTTTACTCCGTGCATCTCTTTCAACTCTCCTACAAAATTAATTAATTTAATTACATTTATCAATTAAATAAATATTTAACAATATATAATTATCAATAAAATGTTTTTTTTTTCAAATATTATTTGTATGCATAGAAAATATTACTGAACAACAATTTTTAGAATAATATTTAATAAATAATATAAAACTGTTTTCAAAAATATTTGAAATACTTTTTTACGCATTTTACACATATTATTCACACATAGTCTTTTACATGTTTTAAACTTTCGAATAATATTATGAAAATATTTAATAAATATTCCTGCGTAATAGGGATTAAGTTGGAGTTAAAAGCTTTTAGTTGTTTTATTTTTCAAACTATTTTTAATAAATAATGTTTCATCCAAAATGTCGAATTAATAATATTAATTGGAATTTTTTAGTATTCATTATAATTATTTTGCACATCGTTTATTGGCGTCTTTTTTTGAGATTTTTCACAAAAACAGCATTATTTATTATGTCTACATTGCTTAAATTTATTAATTAAATTCATTTTTATTCATTAATTTATGTATCTGACAATGTTCGTGTTCGAATTTTCCATTTGTTCATAACTTTCTTTTTATTGTCATTTGATATATTCATTTGGTTCTCTTATTCATTTTTATTTTTCCCATTATATTTATGTCATCTTGGCGCCATCTACAGTGAAGCATAAATATTGCTGTATTCCCAATCCATTCGTCGTGATCACATACGGATTTCATTCTCGTGCTCATATGTATGCCACTTGTAAACCAGCCCAATCGACGCCATATTGTTTTCCGCACCGATATTTTCCGCACGGATACGTAGTCCCCACTTTGCGTTTATCATTAAATGTTTAGTCTGTAGTTAAGGGGATTTTTCATATCTAGTATCACGGATTTAGTGTCTTCTTAATTTAAATTGCAAACATTAATAATTATCAACTTTAAACATAATTAGGTAATTCTTTGAATCTGGGAGATTAATTCTGATATTTGATCAGTGTGTTTTGGTGTATCATATTGACGGAGTAGCCTTAGTCGTTTTTTCTACACTTGAACTGCTGAATAAAACGACTAAGGCTACTCCGGCAATCTGTAACACCAAAACACACTCATCTAATATCAG
>JABFQH010000120.1:0-10379 GCA_022816965.1 Tanaodytes sp. ZL-2020 | reverse complement strand
CATTTACCGAGAGCGATGCTTGTGTCCCGAGTCGAAGACGAGGGTCGCAATCGCTCGAGGTCATGATTTCCCATAAATTTCACACGTTGCGAATAATATTTTTCGTCACTAGTGAATTAAAAACGCCATTTTTCGAAAACTCCCTAGTGCGAGAAATAGCATTTTTCATGCACGTGTGGCGAAAATTACTTTTTCACAACCTTTGAGTACGATATTTTACGTTACGGGTGGGAAAAGGGCACATTTGACTATTTTATCAATTCGAGAATGTGCCATTTCTCCCACTAGTAAAGTAAATATTATTTTATACCACTAGGGAGCGGACAAATGTGATACTATTCGTTTACTTTAAATCCCTAGTGGAGCAAAGTTCCACTTGCGTCACGCTTCCATGGGGTTTCGTTTAGAGAACAGGCTAGCGAAGAGAGTCACTTCACACGTGAGGAAGTAGTACATTATGCAACTAGGGAGCCAAGAAAAGCTTTGTGCACCGAAGGTGCTCCGAGGGTATCTTCGATCTGCCCAAGGTTTTTACAACAAAGCTCAGGCGAGCAATGCTGTTATTTACTTCCATGTATCATATACTTTTTATCCTCACGAGCGTCATTCGCGGAGTGACGCTCTTCGCTTGCCTATTCTCTAGGCACGAAGAATTACCTAGGGCGTGTTCTTTGCGCCCGAAGTGTCACTTCGCACACGCGTGAGTGCCATAATCATAATCTCCAGAAAATTATTTGTATACACCGACAAATATACATATATTGTAAGGTTTGAAGGTTGATAAGGAACGAAAAAAATTCAACATTCACGCAAATCAAAAGTAGCTACTGTGCGAAACGCAAATTTCACTATCGTCCCGGAAGCTTATTTTAAAAAAGTTACCGTAATAAAAATCTAAATTATGTACTCAAATATGTTACTCGAAATATGTATACAAAGTATCTGGACGTATTCTGGAATTAGATTTCGTTCACGCGAACTATTGGAATAAGGTTCGTGTTTCCGTGGGTTATGAAATAAAACTTCACGAAACTAGCAGTAAAAAGCCAGGACAAAATAAGCGAACCTTTTTATAGACAATGGTGTTCAATAAGTTTGTAAACTGGTATTTAGGTGTTATTTTTATTTGGAAAAAAAATTGCAAATTCATTCACCCTTTTACTTTTATTTTATAAATTCCGCTGCAATTGTTTTAAATTTATTTCCCTGGGTTCTAACGAAAAACTTTTATGTAATTATATAATTTCTTTATTCTGTAATTATATAATTACACATAGTATATGTAAATTTTGTTTTTCATTATCGAATACAGGTTTAAAAAATCATTGAGAACCACTGAGTTTCGCTCATTTCATGCACGGGAAAAAAAATTCGGTTTAAAATAACATCTTCACATGTTAAAACAGCATTTGCGACATGCTGAGCTCAAAATGTTAACCTAAGAATGTCATATTTGCAGCATTGCCAATGTTGTATGGAAAACTTTAGATCAAAAGGTTACTGATGTTGGAACAGCATTCTGTTCCTGTTAAATCAACATTTAATGAAATATCTTGTTAGCTAACCTTAATTTAATTAAGTTTTTCGTGTCTATATAAAATAAAATGATGGCAAGTAATAAAAAGAGTTTATTGATATTTTTAAAAAAGTATAAAATAAATAAGAAAATATATTAAACCTTATAAACGAATGCACAGAAATTCATGAATGTTAGCACAATTTTAAAGCATTTTATAACCAATAACAATACCGATTAATTATAATGCTGAAATTGAATATGAAATCAATAAAATGAAATTGAAATTCACACGTCTCGCGTCGCCAACGTCTCAATTGAGGTTATAAAAATTGACACGTGATTTCTAACGCCTAAGCTTTATACTAAATTTTGCGCAACAGGTATGTAAAACAAAAGCGTTAGAAAAAGACGAAAGAACTACTTTGGGACTTGGTCATAAACTGTAAATCATTAGAGTGTGATTCTAGCATGTGAAATACAAAACTCAACAGAATGTTGGATTGAAAATATTTACATGCTGTTTCAACATCAGAAAGATTTCGTTTGAACATATACGCGTTAGCAACCTATCAGATGTTGATTTAAACCGAACTTTTTTTCCCGTGTGCTAACTTTAGCATTACCTTTCCTTAGTTTGTTTGAATGTAATTTAATTCTTATTTTATTCAATTTATACCTCAGACGACTTTGTCATACAGCATATATCTCCCTTTCATATTTGTCTCTGGATTCTCTGGATAAGTCACATGCGAGATTCTACAAAAAAAAATATATATTTTTGCTTTTCATGCAATGGAAAAAATATTTTGATTAAGACAAAGAAATCATTTAGTTTTTTTTCTCAGTGTGCTTATTCAAGATTAAATATTTGATAAGAATTTTACCGGATAACATGAGTTGTTATATGTACTCTGTGCTAAATCGACTAATTTGTTTAATAGGACTTACGAAAGTAGAATGTTCGCGGTACAGCTTTTTTTGAATTAACGTTACATGCTTTAATTGTATGCAACCTAGCGATTCAATACAACAACCAAATAATTGAACTACAAGAATTAAGCAGAACACCAATTTTATTTACTAAATGATTTTGGTTGATCCAATCAAATATTTTTGTCAGTGTTTTATAAAATGAGCTCCACCAATGCTCATTTATGTGAGACGCAACCAAAGGCACTATTCCGTCCCCCCAGAATCAAATCAAATCAACCGGCGCTCTTGCACTTTATGTTACTAGAAAAAGTTTTTATCAGGAATAATTTTTATTTTAAAATTGTAATTTATGCATTTTTACTTATTTTCAATGACATTTATTCAATCATTCATACCATGCAATACAAAATTTATTAGCGTGTTTAGATAGAAGTCGTAGAAATTATTAATGAAGGAATTTTATGAAATTAATCAGGTATCCTTAATTAATATTTGCTGTGAATTCTACTTAAATATTCTACGCTGAGAAAACTAGAAACAGATAATTTCAAGTCCTTAACTCAATATCTCTGAAAGTTACCCTCTCCATAAATAAACCCGTGAAAATATGACAAAGATAGAACGAATTGAAATAAAAAACGCCAATCGAAAAAATCAATCATAAACCTGCATTTGCGTCACGTGACCCACAACACATACAAGAAATTGCATCTTTGGATTAAGATTGGTGCCATGCTCACCTACGAACGATTGGTGCCTTTGCAGAGATAATGAATTAGGGTCGTCGTATCATAAAGGGGCGTATCATTAGGGTAACTTTCAAGATTTTTATCAATTTAAAATATAAAATACATTTTTTCATCGGGTAGTTGTTAATAGTCAATAAAGATTGAGAGTGAATCGAAAACTATTTATCATTCAAATTCATTTGCATAAAATTGTACATTTTTTTTAAATATGAAGTAATTAATGATTCGCTACTTTAAACGTGTGTTAAAATGTTGAAATATTATTTGATCTTTTCAGTAATAATGTAATTATACCATATTTGCGAATAAGAAAAACGTTTTTATCAATTAAAAATCCATCTAGATTCGTTTTTCACACATTTCATTTATAACAATAAGAAAAAAAATGAGTTACAAATTTTAATATCTTGTAAACTAATATGTGAATCTTGTTCAAACTTTACAAACGTGCTTGTTATAAGAGTAATGATATAATGTTAGTTGTTTTATCAGAATCCCTTTTTTTACGCAAACAGTTATTGAACAAAATGTACTGTTTTGTTACCTGCCATGTATTTTTACGTATTTCAACAGAAAATATCTCAGCTACTTAACTGTGAATCGTCACTGAATTTGTGAATATAATGTCTTATTATGTCGGCAATATGTGTGCAAAATTTCATCAAAATCTCTTAATAAAGCTCTCATGACCCAACCACTAGAAGTTGGAGAAAGATAATACAAATAAAAATTCACTTTTTTACTCTTTGTTAAACTTTAAAGGTACACTTTGGAGGTACAATTTTCTGTCCTGCTGCATAAGCGTCAGGCGTGTCATACCCGCGTTACACGTTTCTAGTTTTCTCAGTGTACTTTGTGTAATGTTCCTTACACCATGCAATAAATAGACTACACTGTAAAAAATATACCGTTCTAGAAATCTAAATGTCAGATCACATGAACGGAACGTTAGACAGAAAACATTTTAGATGAGTTTTCGTTCTTACGGTCAGATCATGGTAACTTACAATCAGATTTTTCGCTGTCTTACGCTCCAAAATAATTTTACCGTCAGTTCGATAATTGGTTTGATTATCAGGCTTGGGCATGGGTCTTAAAATATGGGACAAAACGATGTGAACTTGAGAACGAATTTTTCACAGTGTAAAAATTACTAAAACTGTTAAAAGAGCATTCGAACACGTCCAATGATAATCATGCATTTTTTGATTTTCTTTCGTTCTTTATTTTGCATGCAGTATGAATAAATTTGTTCGATTTTATTTTACAATAACTATTTATAACTTCCGAAAACATTAATTAACTGTGATTGATCATGTGTATATCATGCAGCTCTATATGAAATTCTTGCGATAGTATTTTTCCTTCGATGACCTATGTGCTTCAAAATGACATAATAATCCACAAGAGAATTCAAAATTCATTAGATCATTTATATCGTGCAATTTTTTGAAAAAAATAGAATAAATCGGACGCCAAATCTATGCTTTTCCATTACGAATCTGCTCAGTCATTTGTTGTGTATCTGCCAGATTACTGCCAATCTCTACTGCAACTTTAAAAATCATAATGTTCAATATGGGTATAATATAACTTATTAGTATATCAATGAACGGGTAAATCACACATTATTATGAGCATTAATTAGCATTATTACGTTCTAAATTTTTCGGAAAAGTAGTTAAAACATTTCGTGTAATAATTTCCATAAAATGCAATCTCATTTGTTTCATATCTCTTGAGTAAATAATTGTAGTTGGGTTTTCATGTAAAGCAAGAGATGTGGCAAAAGCTGCAGCAAAAACACCGCAATTAATACCATCTTGTTGCCGCTGCACATTTTCTATAATAATTTCGCTTATACTCGCGTCAGGGAATCGCAAAGAAATATAGTTTTTCTCGATGTTTGTAAGTTTAATGCCCGGCAAACTATCATATAAATGTAATTTTTCACCATCAAAGTATAAACATCTCCAATGATTACAACAATTTCCCCCTATGATTTGAATCGATTTATTTTTACAAGGTTTAACCACGGATGGTAAATTTAAAATAAGTACACTTTCTGTTATGAAATTTGTCGTATTTTTGATAATGTCTAGTAAAGCATCTAGGCAATCATTAGTTAAATAATCATTTTCATTTACCAAATTATTTCTTATAAAATTAATATCGTGCGCTATTTTCAATTGTAATACATCGTTAGTCAGAGTGTCTTGTCTTTCTTCATCATCGATTACAATTACGCAATTGTCGTCACTCACTGATTCTACTGATTTTACAGTACTTTTTTTTTTAGTTTCAATTTTATTATCATCGATTGAAGTTATTTCTTTCTTTTTTTGAGCATCCAAAATATACGGCGGGTTTCGTAGAGGCATACGACGGTTATATCTAGAATCCAAAATTTCAGGTAGCATGCAGTTGTTGTAAAACCGAATCAAGTAATTTTTCATACTATTATTCCAAAATGTATCGTCTTTTTCTACTAAAATGATTTTTATATCCTTCTCAGTTCGTACAGCAAAATAACAATTCTTTCTTTGTGTAATATGTAGTTGACCTTGAACTTGGTAAAAATAATGGTGATTTTTATTCATATTATCTGTATTTTTACTGTCAAAAATTCTCCTTATGTTCGGTAACTGTTTCATGGCTTCTGATATTGTTAGATGAGCAGCCGATGACGGACACTTTACTTCAACGATGGTATTTTCATCAACAATACCATCCGGCGATGCGCCTAAGTACGGATATTTCCTATGAATAAACAGTCCACACGGATGTATTTTTTTATTGATGATTGCTTCTACTTCAGTTTTGGCTACGGATTCATTCTCATGCCCATAAATCATTGCAGCCGTTTCGGTGACACTTGGATATAGAATTTGTTTAACGATTCTTGAGCATGAAGTTGTTGGTTTCATTCGGCAGACAGTGCCAAAGTGAGAAGCTGTTAACATTTTTCTTCTCAAAGATATCCACAAATCAGAATCAGACTGCTGTCGCGTTTTCTGCTCTATTATTTCCGAGTTTTTAGCATTTTCGAACAATTCATTTGTATGTTGTTCTTCCAGGATTTTCAAACAATCAGGATCAATGTCTGGTTTTTCGCTTTTTAATCCATAAAATTTGTTTTCACTGAAATGGTTTTTAACATTGCTACTGTTGTCTTTGTACTTTCTGTTATTGATTTTTTTTTTTGTCGGCGCTCTTCTAAATTTGTAATTATATCACACGGCAAATTTCCCACGTGGCTGTTGATTTCTGTCAGAACCTGTTGCGTATTGTATTGAATAACAGATCCGAAAACTCTAGCATTGTACGAGCCTCTTGCTGTAAAATTAATACGTTTACCTCCGATTTCTTTACAAATAATGGCATTAAAAGACTCTGCTGGGTTATTTGTTATGTTTTTCAATAAACTGTCAGCGTAACAACTCAAGTATTTCAACGCATTTACAATATTGTCATACAATCCGTAGTACTGTAAGTCAGGAACATAATTTTTACTATCTTTTTTTACATCGCAAATCCATCCACGCTGTTCACAATCTTTATGTTCTCCAAAAACATGGCTTGCTACATTTAATATATCTTTTTGTAATGCTATTTGTTGATCTTCAATAGATATGTTGAATGAAATTTCGCCTTTTCTTCTTTCAATCGCTCTCGCAACTTCTCGTCGTACAGTTCAAATTTTTTTTTTTATTAAATCCCGGATAGTTGTTACCCCTCGCTTTGTAACATTGTTCACAGGTGCATTAGATGCGTTCATTAATTTTTTACATAAATTTCGCAGTAAATGATTGGTACACTCAATTTTTTTTACATTGACACCATGCGTAGCATAAGGATTATTGTTAACAATGGCTTGATAAACATTACTGTCTCCATCTGCTATGATAGTCTTATAAATTAAACCGCGCATTGCGATGCTGTTACAAAATCCTTCTGCTATGGCATCGCTTTCCATACTTCCTGAACATACATTAGAATCAAAATTCTTAAAACATTTATGTTGTTTCGGTTCTTCGTTTCGCTTGTGCGCATTATTACAAATGGTACAATATTTGTTACGTATTCCAACAAAAATAACTTTCTTGGTTCTGTGTCCAATGATTGCTCCTACACCTGACAAAGAATCATAACTCGTTCCATAAGAACATTTTGCCCAACTTCCGTCAGCAATAACCGAAATATATGGAATTCCATCTATAGTTTCATTGTTTTCGATAGCCAATCTTTTTTCTTCTTCTGCAGCTTCCATCATGTTATTTTCTGCCGTTGATGAAAATATGTCTATTAAATCATTCTGGTATTTACGATAAGTTGATCCTGCCATGCAATGGATGTCCATAGAAGCAAGCAATTCTTCTAATTGAGAATGACCTGTTCCAGTTGTTATGGTTCCAGAAACTGCCGCAGTATTAATGTCAAATTTGTTATCGTAATTTGGTTCTGACCAAATAGATGCTTCATAATTGCACATCATACATTTAAAGAAGAATTGCGTTTTAAGTCCATCACACCGAGTTTTCAATAGCTTCCAGTCTCGAAACCGACAATCTATTCCCTGTGAATGATTATCAAAAATATCATGCAACTGTTCCCAAACATACGCGAAGTCTACAATGCAACGTACAATAGGTAAATTTTCTTGGCACGCTTTCTTTTTCTCGTTCGTTTCTTTTTCGATGAATAACTCGTGTTTCTCGATTCCAATGTATTCTTCATCTCGAGGAAGCATAATATTCTCATGGATTGATTGACCATCGGTAGATGAACTTATTTTTTCTTTATTTTCATTAGTCCTTGTCTTTTCTTCATGTAAATTTTGGTTTTCTACATGCGAGGCTGATTCACGGTTCTCTGAGGAACATGAATTTTCACTAACGACTTCTTCGACTATGTATTCAATTTCGGTATACTCCGCTCCTAAATCAAAAACCTCTGATTTATTGATGTCCTCTTCACAAACTAAGCGGTCGGTAGAACAGTTTTCCATGGGCGCATCATAGTTGTCAATATTGTCAACTTTTGTTCGTTTGACATGAATTTCATTCAATTCATCGGATAACGATACCAATTCTTCAATCTTGGGATCAGTTTCTACATTCTTTCGCTGATCTAAACGCCTACAAAATCGAAATACCTCTATGCCAATTTGAAAAAAAAAAAACATGTTTAACGGTAACTTTTAAAGTGTATAACCACACTTTTTATCCAATAAAATCATTTTAAGATCTGGACTGCAACAAATGAGTGCGGTTTACTTATGCACAAAACAATGGTAGAGTTCACGACCGCGGGGATTTCATGTGACGACGTCTACAGTTAAGGATCTACAGTGTAGGACCTACACTGACAGAAAAAAAATTCACAATTCCCGTGCTAGCACTTTGATTCAATGATATAATAGTAAAACGAATTTTTACCGTGCCGTCTCAACTAATAAATCGAATGAAACGAATTTTTGAAAAACTGGAAGGGGATAGCGGAACAACGATAGTGAATCTGCCCACGAGCGATTTCGCGTTATGGTGTTGAAAATCATGTTTTATAAGTCGAAAAAAAGAGATTCCCAAGGTTTTAGAGTTTTGTGTTTCACCTTGTCTGAACGATGCAAGAAAACGTACTTTTCCGAACAGTTGAGCGGCGGAAATTGGAACTACCGTCGTCGCGGAGCGAAAAGTAACTCAACTCGCAAAAAAATGTATAGGAGTTATGGAAATATGTATCCCTATTTGTAAATGTATATATTTCAAAATTCAATAATTATATACCTACGGATAGACATACACATTTTCATAAACACTTAGCTCTTTAAATGATCCTTATCTGGCTGGAAACCGCATGCGAAAATGTTTAGTGGTTTGCAAGACAAGTAATTTCTACTAAATAAAATATTTTTAATTTGGCAATTTGAACGTCATGTCAAAGGTTATTAATTATTTTTTACAGGTAACTACTATTCTTCCATTCGAATAACGTCTTACCTTACGTAAAATTTATTTTCTGAGAAATGGTAATTTTATAGTGACTCAATTGTTGTTGCTTTATTTGAAATTATTCCTGTTTACACTTAAATCTCCGTTATAACGGAGAACATTTATTTATTATTATTATTCATTATAGATTATTAAATGAATAATGATATATATGATTATAAAACATTGGTCTTAGTCGCTTATTCCTAGTTTATTCCTTGCATTGTGTTTTGCGTCCCATACGCCTGGTGGCATCAATAAGCAAGATGAAGTAAGATAAACGGTTACCCAACAACTATAGAAAAAAGGACAATAAATGGGTAGTCGCCAGACCTATATGAACTGAAAAGAATTAAATTTTAATTTTTGAAAAAAAAAAATAAAAATTGTTCCAATTCAGAAAATGTGAAGGAATCTAAATAACATTATTTGTTATATCTGGTGACGACAATTTATATCGACAATATTTTTCGAAAGGTATAAAATTTTTCGCCGGCTACCCCTTAAAAATGAGGTTGTCAATAAAAAAAAAAGGGAAACTTAATTCAAAAATTTTTTTAAACAACTTTTAGAGGGTGCGCGGGAGGTCCGAAAACAGCTACTTTTGCTTTTATTTCACTAAATCGCTAATAACTCCGCGTGTATTAGTCTGATTTGGCTGAGATCGAGATATGTCGTGCCCATAAACCTACCGATTCGACCGATCCATAGAACATGAATATTTAAATGCTTAGGAATTATAAAAAAGTCCTCTGAAATCAACATTTTTCGTTTTTTTTCTGCTAGTGTGTTAATATTAATGTCTATTGAAAATATTTTTTTGTTATTCTAGAAATGTATCGTTTTATTTTTTGAAAAATAAATAGTTATTTCAGTACTTATAAGTATAGGATAGCCCTTTCGAAGTACGGGATTTTTAATTTTTAAAGGTGTAACTCAAGAAACAGTGTAAATTACGGTGTAAATCGGACAACACTGCACCGTTTTCAGAATCAGTAATAATTGCACACCAAGGTTACACCAATTTCAGGGCAACATAATACACCATGGCGACACCCAATAATTTTACACCCTGGCTGCACCAATTTTCGAGGCACAATTTTTACCCTTTCGGCGTCGAATTTTGTTACACCACAATTACACCCCATCTACACCTTGGTTACGCCAAGGCTGCACTCAGAACACACT
>JABFQH010000119.1:0-10380 GCA_022816965.1 Tanaodytes sp. ZL-2020 | reverse complement strand
CATTTAACATACATACATTTATTAAAATTTATTTTTTTAACATTATTCATAATTAGATGCTATTCAGCATTGTCAAGTTTTTTTAGAATATTTAAATATGACGGACAATTTTTATCTGTGGCTTTATGCCCATCGTTTAGATTATTTAAATTATATTTTTTTATTTTATTAGCGCAATTTACACGTTTACTTTTATTTTTTATATTAATATTGGAGCATTTTCGACTGTCATGATTTTCAGCACAGTGGCAGCAGGTTCTGGGTTTTTTATATGTTTTGTTGGTATGTCCGTATCCCCAACAGTTGAAACATCGTCTTATATTTATGTGGTCAAAGATTTTACATCTTTGCCAACCTAAATACAAGAATCCTTCATTCAGCAGTTGTTGATGCGACATACAATTAGTTTCAATTAGCAATGACTATTTTTTATTTTTATTTTCATTACTAGGGGGGCTACGCCCCCCTGAGCGCTTCGCGCTCCAACCCCCCGGCGTTAATGTTAACAAACATTAAAGTTATTTTATTTTACTTTAATATTGTTTATTTTTCAATTGTTACAATTCTTTTAAGAATATAAAGATTTATTTTATTAATTTAATCATGAATTAAGAAAATATGAATAAACTATCTTAACGTTTTTTTCGAAAAAGTATCTAATAGAACGCATAAATTTTCCATTCTTTTTTTAACCAGGAAATATTGTTGACGTTGCCACTGAGCATGCTTTCCTGCTCTGTTACCTCTAACTCCTAAAAAAATAATAAATAATATTTAATTTTAAATTTAAACTATTAAAAAGAAAATAAATATATGAAAGAACATTAGATAAATAGTATATGTATAATTTTATTTACTTGGATGATAATTATAGTTATTTCTTTTATATCCTTTGTTTTTAAATGTTGAAGAGGGACGTTTATAGTTACTAAGTTTTTTATTATTTTTTGCTTCGATGTCAGATTTTTTGCCTTGGTCTTCATTTTCTTCACTTTTTTTATTGTTCATTTTTTCTTCTTTATTATTGTATAAGTGTTTATTATACATTTTATAATATATATCTACCTAAAATTATAAAAATAATTACCTTAAAATTGGCATAAAATTTATCACAAAACTGATTTTATATTCAAATTGAAATTGTTATAAATGAATTATGCTAATAATTCGTATGCTAACTTACTTAATTTCAAATATTTTTTTCTTTCTGCTTTATTTTCTTTCTGCTTTTACTTTTTTTTCTTATTGTCTCCAAACGATTTGTTGATAACTCGTCGTTATGATGAATAAATGATTGAAAAGGTTATAATTGACATGACATTTTTGTGTTCGAAAATTTTGAAAATTCAAAATTCATGAATTCAAATAATTTAAAATTAAACACTTTTTTATCTATCAGCGATTCACTCAGCAGTTTATTACAATCAGCGATTTAATCAGCAGTTTGAAATTCAGCGATTTACTCAGCAGTTTAAATTTCAGCGATCTACTCAGCAGTTTATTTCCAGCATTTTTTAATTGTGCTGTGTATTACTTAATGAGATTCTGAGTATTGAAAGTTTATTTCAAATAGATAAACTTGATTTAAAATTTAACGTTGACAATAAATGTATCATTATATTTGGTTTGAATATTTTTTGACTAAAAATTATTCATTATTTTTAATAACATCAAATTTTTTGTTCTTTGCAATTTTTTCTTCGGGATATTTTTAGTAAATTTTTAATAGCATTTACCGTTCATATTTTAACCAAAAGGTTTTGTTAACTGGAGCCAAGAATTCTTTTATGGATAATTTTAAAATTTTTAGAATTTTAAAAGGACTTATCTAATGGATAATATGAACTAAAATTGGAATTCGAAGTCGATGTTAAACATAATAAATCAGATTTTACGGATCGTTCAGCATTATAGTCTAATAAGTCACACATATAAATATTATTCCATTCACCAAAAATTTTCAATGTGAATATTTTGTTTCGTACTAAATTTTGAAAAGTTATTTTTGTATTATAATCCCAATATTTATTGTTGATTGGAGTGATATTGTGTATTCTACAGTGAATAGCTTGTTGTGGAATTTGTTTTGCTATGTCTAATAAAAAATAAATATTATAGATTATATGTAATGTTCCGTAATCTATAGATTTTACAGTGATAGAATTATCAACGTTACATTCATTGATAACTATTCCTCTACACCATATCTTTTGACTGTTATCGAAATAGGCACAATATAAATTTTTAAAAATCAACTCGCGTCCAATTTCTAAATTAATGTGATCATAATCATAAATAGTATTGAATTCATAAAAAAAAGTATCTAGTTCATCGGTATGTTGTTGAAGGTTTAGCCAGAATGAACTCGGATTGTGACCCGTTAGAACTTTGACATCAGCTTTTTGAATGATTTCAGATGAAAATATTGGAATCCGTTCATTCAATTTCAGGCAGTCTTTTGGTATTTCACGTATCAATTTTGATGTATTCATTTTTCCGTTAATATATAAAACTTCATATTGGATTCCATGTAATGTGAATTTTTGTAAATTAATGATATATGTTAATGTTGAACAGAAATATATTTAAATAAAAATATCACTCTCATTAACAATTCTGATTTACAGTATAATGCACATTGATGTTATAGTTATCGAATTGGTAATTTGGAATTCAATTAATAGTGACAAATTTAATTTATTTTTTAGACGTTATCATGAATTTAGATTGACATACGTAGTAGATAATACACTTGCAGCATTGAGTGTTTCCAAAGATAGAGTAGAAAACCTATGATTGAAGTTTATGTATGCTTTTAAATTTTATTTAAAGTAGTTTTACTTCATTTAAAATTTAAAATATACTAAATACAAAACGTTTTATTTATTAGTTAAAAATATCTTTCCAGACAATATTTTCAATTATATTATCATTGTTACAATTATTTTCAATAAATAACTGATCTTTATTTTTACATCTCGACAGAGCAACATATAACTGACCATGGGAAAATAAAGGTCTATTCAACAATAAACCTACTTTTTCGAAACTCTGTCCTTGTGATTTATTTATTGTAATTGCGAAAGCTAGCGAAACCGGAAATTGTCTTCTATATAAAATAAATGGTAATGAAGAGTTTTCACCAGTATCTAATTTTATTTTTGGAATAAAAACGATACGCCCTATATTCGACCCTGTTATAATTTGAGCTTGTATATTAAATTTATACAGTTGAATTACTTTTAATCGGGTACCATTGCACAAACCTTCTGTAATATTCAAATTTCTAAGCAACATAATAATAGCTCCTTTCTTCAGAATTAACTTATGAGACGGAAATCCAGGAAAAATTAAACTGTTTATGTAATCTATTGGATAATTTAAACGTGCTGCATCATCAGTATCATCAACCCCTTTATCTTTAACGTAGTCAATACTATAATAAATGTGTTCTGTGGTGTTTATTTTACTGAGTATTTGTTTATTAATAGTGTAAATATCTTCATTATGGCCTGACAAAATAATTCTGTCCCCTAAATCATCATTATAATTAATTATATTTCCATAGATTTTTTCACAAACATTGTTAGTCACCCAATTTTCAGGTATTTCAAAATTAAAAATTTGCCCATCGCCAATCTTTAACAAAAATGATGAAAATTCGGGGCTGGATGAACGAATATTTTGAGTTAATTTAAAAACTTTAAATTCACTCCATAAAGGGGAAAATTTAATAGTTTCCGAAATAATTGTGTGTTTGGAAGCATATTTGATAACTGGAAGAGTCTGTCTAAAATCACCACCAAGAATAATGATTTTACCTGCAAAAGGAATATGTTCAACTTTGCAAATGTCACGTAAAGTGCGGTCAACTATTTCAAGAGCTTTTTTAGGTATCATGGATGCTTCATCCCAAATAATTATTTCTGCTTCTCTCAATTTCTTTTTTTCCGATTCAAATTTGAAAAATGAACATTCAATTTTGGACAAATCAAGAGGTAATCTAAATGTCTTGTGACTTGTCATACCTTGAGGTAGTAAAATAGAAGCGATTCCAGTCCAAGCCATTGATAAGATTTTTTTACTTTTTGATAAGAAATAATAAATAAGAGTTTTATATAAAAATGTTTTACCTGTTCCCCCTGGCCCATCAATAAATACGGCCCTAAATTTAGATTTTACTATGTATTCAAATATAGTTATTTGATCTGAATTTAATTGTTGAAAAAGATCAATGAAATTGTTTTCCGCCATTATTGTGTTGTTTCTTTCTTCTTCAAAATCTAATGCTAATTTTATCATAATTGGATTAGGTAAACCAAAATCAGAACAGTTGAAATTTTCTGAATTTAATACAGTATTGATTTCTGTTAAAGCTTTTAACTCTTTCTCATTTGAAAAATCTTCAGTGAAGAAGCTTTTGTATTTATTCCAAATTAAAAGACTAATCGATAAGTTATCAGATATCATAAATAAAGCGAAAAATTTTCGTAATTGTTTTGGCATCATTACAATGCAAGCTTCATCGAAAATTTTATAAATTTCATGATCAGTATCAATTAAACCCATTGCAATTGAAACTTCTTTGTATGAATTATAAGAAATATCTTCGAAAACCTTTAAATCGTTAAACGAAGTTGCACCTTTAACGCGATTTAGAATTAATTTCAAATGAAACCTTTCTGAATCTTTTGGACTAACTGCAATTAACCGACCTATTGTTTTACAATTTCGTTTACGTTTTTGCCAATATAACTTTGTAGACGTTTTTTCTAATGAATAATATTCTGGAATATTACGATATAAATATTTTCTTGCATGTGGATCAGAAATATTTAATTTAAACCAAGCTGTTAATGTTGTATCACATTTAAGTAATCCCTGTTGTTCTTTAGTTTCTTCAAACACTATATTCTGCTGATTTTCTGAATGTACCGATAATAATATAACCGCATGAGATTTCCCATGTAGAGGTATTTCTTGAATTCTCCATGCTGCTTCCATTGGACTTACATATCTACTGTCAATATAATGTGATATTTCATCATAAACTTCTTCAGTGTTATCTGATGTTTTTTCTTTAGTTAACTTTAATTTAGCCCTATCATGACCTTTGTGCAGATACTTATATATATATTTAGTGCTCATTATTGAAGCACAATATTCTACATTAATGTGGCACTCATATTTTTTTAATAAAAATGGATTGTATGAGACAACCATAGAATTATCAACCTGCACAGAACAACCATTAATTTTTTTGTTATAAAAATTTCCTTGATTTGTATTATCTATTCTTTTATAAACGGGAAAACCATTTTTTTCAAATTGTGTAAAATTAGAGAATGTTTTCGGAAATTTTTTATTGCAAATGTTTTTTTTTAAATCGTAACATGCAGAATTTTCTGTGTGCGGGCCATGTAACATATGTTTTAAAACTAATTTTTTTAGATGCTCATTATTTATTGGAATTTCAGCACTAATGTATTTGTCAATTTTTTCAGGTGTTATCAGTTTATCGGTATAATTTAATGTTAACAAAATATGTGCATGGGGTAAACCGCGTTTTTGAAATTCGATAGTATAAACATATGCTAAAACTTTTCCAAAAATATTTTTTTTCAATATATCTGACAATAGCAATCGCAATTTAAGATGAAATAATCTAACAGTTATATTAGGGATGTCGTTACACGTGGTTCCCTTCGGAAAATTATTCAGAATATTTTGTAATTCTGGCCAATTAGGATTGCAGGTTACCGTTATGAATAAATCTGGTCTACCAACTCTTCGTACTATGGCCATAGCATCTTGATATTTTTGCTGCATGTCACGTGGACTGCCAATGTAAGAAGAGGGTAGAATCAAAATATTCCCCAAACGTTCTTTATGATGAGCATTAGAAACTGTATTCGATACGTAAGATTTAACATGATCTATTAAACCTTGATAACATTCGACCCTTAATTTTTTTTGATTGTATCGTAAAAAATCTAGACGATGATTTTCAATAACAATATAACCATGAACAATATATTGTTGAGTTAATCTGCCACAATACAATATAGGGTTAAATTTATCAGATGGTCTATAAGATAACATATATGAATAATACTGGAGTGGAGATAATCTTGTATCAGTATTATTATTTTGTTTTAAAACGGGATTCCAACCTATATCTCCTTGTGGAAATAATAATGGAAAAACCATTGGATCTAAATGAAATGACAATTTATTGATAATTGATTGATTGTCATTTACATCGTTTTTAGGATATATACAAATGTCATGATTTGGAATTGTTCCATCTTTTGAAACTATCAATGCGGCACATTCAGAGGTTCTAGGTATATCATAACGATTTTTATCAAAGGCTGCGTCCCGCAGAAAATATAGTTTATATTCATTTGAAGGTTTAATGTTACTTAGTTGATGCAAATGTTTAAATTTGGAAACATAAGGATTATTTTGATGTAAAATTTTAGATATTAATGTGACATGTTCATGAACTAAATTTGAATTATTTTGTAATATTTTTTCAGTTGTTGTGAAATCATCATACATGTATATTTGTCCTCCTGTTAGTTTTTTTTCATTACTGTTATAAAGATTTATTGGTGTTGTATGATATACTTGACCCTGAATTTTAAAATTATAAATCCCTTTTTTATGGACATCAACATTATGCGCATTAAAGCTTGCAAATGCAAATCTACTATTATAGTATCGTATTAGGGACCGAAATTTTGTATCATTAAATATTAGTTGTTTTAAATCAGAATTGTAATCGCTTAATCTAGGCATCACCACTTTTCCATAATGACAACAGCTTTTTTTTGAAAATTCAAGAGACCAAAATAAAGCTTTGCAATTGGAACACGTATAGTTGAAATTTCCCACGTTTAAATAATTTTCATTTTTCAAAACGGACATGCTAATATTTTGACATATTCTTTTGAAAACAAAATTTTCATGTGAATTTCCAATTTCAGACTCCAATTCATAAGAAGAATTCTCTAAACTTTCAGTAGACAATTTTTTATATTTTGGTTTAATACAACTATTGTTATTTTGTATTTTTCTTTTTTTTCTATTGATCAATTCAGTGCATTGTTTTTTCTTCGACCAAAAATTATTGTTCAGTTTAAAATCTATTACATCGTAATGACCATTGTCTATTTCACCCGACATTAATAAATTAATTGTACCATTACAATTATTTGTTTGCAAAGTAGTCAAAATTGTATTTTCTTTATAAATATTTAATGAAACATTATATATTTGTGTAAAAGCATGAATTTCAATATATGTACCATATGTTCCTGATTTAGACATATAATTTATATATGTATCTATGGTGATTTCAGTTTTACTTTCGTGAATAGTTATAAAATCTTTATAAGAACACCAATTTTCTGCAATATACTTAATGATATTTTGTCTTATTGTGAGATGTTTTTCTTGCGTTCCAAATAAACAATAAGAAAAACATCTAAATAAGCAGTTACCATCACCTATGATATATTGTTTTATTTTCAACGTATTATTCATTTTTTTTTATTGTATAAAGTTTCAAAAAGTCAAAAATATATAATTAAAAGTTTCATAAAATAAGAAAAAAGATATTCCCCAATTTTGGTAAAGTTCCTAATATCAAAATAAATTTAAAATATCCAATCAAAAAGTTTATACATAAAATATATAAAATATCCGAAATTTTATAAAAGTCAAAATTTGAATAGCATTGTTCTTTCTTACCTGTAGTTCTTAACTATAAATTTCGATGAATTATGAATTTTAATTCTTGATAAATTTCACTTGTAGATTTTTCGAAATTGTTTTTATTATTGAAGGAATCTTCACGACCTGATAGACAGTGTGTAACACTAATTTTTTTAAACACAAAAAGTGAATTTTAATTTTTTCACTTAATATTCTTGAAAATAAAAAAGTAATGTTTTACCTTAAATTATTTGTTCGAAAACTTCTAATTGATCAGTTGAATCAAATTTTGAATCAGATCAAAAATTAAATTTTATTACTGGTATACAATTCAAATTTGGTAAAATTATATTCAATTCCAAAATATTCCAGCAAGTCAAAACTGATGAAAAACGCAAAATACTGATTTAAAAACAAATAATAACCATAATAACAAATTCAATAAACTGAATTTTGTCACACATTTGAATTCAACTTCACATTCGATTTTTGACATTTAACCAAATTGTTCTTGCGTAAAAAAATAAACAAAGTTTAAGATTATAATTCTTAAATTAATATATCTTTTATAATTATGGCTTGTAAACGAAAATCAGATACTTCTACAACATCACCAAAAAAACAAAAATTAAATTATGAATTTTCTCAATCGGAGTACTTGAAAAATAATATTTTATTGAATGATAACTGCATGTAAGTAAATTGTCGAAAACGTTACAATAAATATATATTAATAAAAACGAATTGCTAATTTTAATTGAAATTTATTATTGTTATTATTTATTCATTTTTTTTATATTCATAGTACCATTATTGGTTACATTGATGAAATCGGTACATTGGAAACAAAAAATAAGAAAAGTGAAAATGAATCATTGACATTATTTAAATTTATTGTTAACAACGATGATGGCTGTAGAGTGTCATGTTATGGATGGAACCAAATTGGAAAACAATTATATGAACAATTAAAACTATTCGACGTATAGTTATTATTTTATTATATATTTATTTTTATTATATTATTATAAATTACTCGCATTTGTTATTCAAATTATTTCAATATTGTTTGATCTTTATAGATTGTGAAAATTAAAAAAGGCACCGCAGTCAAACCGTATAAGGGAAATGAAGGAAACATGAATTTTGAATTAAAGTGTACTCATTTTACAAAAGTTGAAAACAGTTTTGGACAACATATAGTAGATAAAATTGAAGATATTGAAACAGTTTCGGATTTTTTAAAAATAAATAGAAAAGCTGGATACATAAGTTAATATTATAACACATTAAATAATAATTATAAGTTTTTTTGGTTTTTACACTCAAAACTTTACAGCGTGAAATTACAGTACCAATGCTTACAACAGGTAACCAGTGATTGGCGCTGTAATTGTGATAAACTGTGAGTTTATACGATTTGTGTAAAATCATAGAGATAAATACTGTAAACTTTACTGTGAAATCACATTGTAGGTTCTGAGTGTATAACAAATACAAATAAATTATTGACACTTGTAAATAAAAAATACATTTTTGGATTCATCAGAACTAAACGGTTTTCTTCGAGATGATTTCTCACTATTCAACAAAAACAAAAAAAATTTCATTGGCTCCATTACTGACGGTAAAATAAAAATTCCCATAATTTTGAATAATTTATCGAAAAATTGCTTAGATGAAGGAGAAAATATATCTGCATATGGAGAATTATTCGAAGGTATTAAAATTCGATTGTAAAAAACATTCAAATTAAAAAATAATCAAATATTATCATAATCACTTTCATTTGATCAATAGATAACGGTATGTTGAAGTTAAAAGTGAATAATGAAGAAAATATAAAAATCATAAGTGAAAAAAGAATATCAGAACAAAAAATGTTGTCAGCGAATGAAATAATTTTGACTCAAATCAAAAATTGAATTGTTATACATATGTTTATAAATAAATAATAAAACTGTATAATATAGACCAAGTGTTACAATTATTAGGTGGCTGGGACTATGGGCTGGGACCATGGGCTGGGACCATGGGCTGGGACCATGGGCTGGGACCATGGGCTGGGACCATGGGCTGGGACCATGGGGTCGGACCATGGGCTTGATCCATGTAGCATAGAAAAATCACGCGGGCACGACTTATCTTTTTATTATATAGAGAGATATAAATATTCTTTAAATAATAATAATTATCATATGTTAATAACAATAAAAGACTTGTTATTTATTTAAAATAAAAAAGCAGTAATTATTAAAAAATGCTTATATAGATTTGTTATATAGATCAAAGTACCGAAAGTGCATCATAGAAGAGCGGGGTCGGTATTAAGATATTCATATTACAAGACCGTGGTGGTATAATGGTTAAGTGAATTAGCTCACACCTTGGAGGCACGAGTTTGTTTCTCGGCTGTGGCACTTTTTTTACTGAGGTTGCTTCAAATGTGGAATCATGATCAAGTACGGATCAGGTCCTCATATGTAAACCGTATTTCGTCGAATAGAGTTCTTATAGGAGCCACATCGTCCCCATGCGTTACATCCTGACCGGGGCCCTATATGGTTTACCGATAAAGCCCCTATTTCACAACATGGATTCCCGATAAGGGCCACATCACAGTCCCACCCGATTTTTACTAGAGCTGTTTTAAATCGT
>JABFQH010000118.1:0-10387 GCA_022816965.1 Tanaodytes sp. ZL-2020 | reverse complement strand
CTATGCATCTAATCATTACCGAATAAGCCGCGACGTTACTGCACTGCCGACATTTTTGCAACGGTACTCCGACGAATTAAGTGATTTTAGCATTTAATCTCTTTGCATCAACAACGAGGTAGAAGACGATCGTTCTTTTCTCTATGTAGACTCTATGGATATTTTAAATGGTGGTTATGTGCTCTTCATATATCGGTACACTGAGAGAACGTTGGATTTGTGTCACCTCCACCGGGAGTGGGTCGTAGAACTCCGACATGTCGGTGTTTAAAAACACTTTCTCTGATCCAGTATGTCATCGATCGTACATGTTCATGATTGGAGAAGCACAAACTCCAAGTCGGAGTTGATGGAACTCTAATTAGTGAAGCACGAACATGGACTTCAGAGTTCTACGACCAACTATCAATGGAAGTGAAACTTCACAGTTCTGTCAGTGTAGAGTAAAAATGAAATTTTGCAACATCGGTTAAATATAACGCATGTACAAAAACGAATACATTTTTAAATTTAATTCTTATTGAAATAAGAAACTCTTATTGAGATTCTTAAAATTATTTATAAAAATCGTCACATAGAATCTCCTATAAAATGTTAACTATAATAATTTAGAATATTTAACTGTTATTTAAAAAGAGAACATAAATAACACATAATTGGTGTATGAATTCAATTTACTTATTTATTTAACCGCAGTAAGCCTTTGAACGCTTTCATCACTTGGAACCAATGTAGCAAAATTTCAATATTACTGTAATAAAAAAAATCTACGACAAATGAAGACACCTAATGGAACATAATTCTGACATAAATTATATTGTCTGACGAGCATGTTTGAAAATTACAAAAATAGCACATTCACATAGGGCTGGTCCGCGAAAAACCCACTTCGTCCACTTTCCACTTCGGGAAATCCTTTGTTCAGTAGAAAATAAATAACAAATCGAAAGTTAATGCTACCCATTGTTCTGACTTGACCGTTTCTGCGTAATCTTACTGTTTCGGTATGTATACAGTGTATATTCAAGTGAAATATAATATAAAAATAAATCCAGTTTAAATTTAAAACATTGTTACCTCTGTTATATAAACTTGATTTGTCTGTGAAGCGTGTTCTTCGTCGACAAAATTACTCATTGATAATTCACCATCAGTAGAAATTTCATTATCGCTTGAATCCTATATTAAATAAAAATGAAAATTTTAATTTTTAATACTAGAGAAGTAAACGGTATGCACTAGTTGTTTCAGATTTGACAGGTACGAAACGAATCTTGAAATTTGAAAATAGTTAATAATTTAGAAAATCTATCCGAAAAACTGTAATTATTTTATAAACATATAAAAAATATACGACCTCGACAGTTTGTCTGTTCTTAAACCTTTGGAATGTTCTTTTAGGAACATTGACATCGGTATGTTCTACGTACAACTTTCGTTTATGCGTCATTGATATCGTTTGGCTCTTAAAATGATTTTCTCTAAATATTAAAATTGAAATTATTCTTCTTTAATCGTCGAGAAAAATGTTTCTACACTTACTAAAATGGGAAAATGAAGTCTCTAATATTTGGATGAAATTCTGTATAACCATGAAAAAGAAACCCGTAAATGTCAGAATGCAATTTTCAATATAATTGTTTTGTTGGAACAACAGCTAACTTCATTTGTTTATTAATTTATTTAATCAATTTTATTCAAATGGTTATATTTTCGTGGTTATAATAGACTATATGTTAATGTAAATTTTATAAAACTTCATTTTGAGAGCTGATAATGTGCAATGGTACAGAAATGAAGATTTTCACAACGAATAGTCGCCGATTCTAAACATTATGTGGATAAGCGACATTACTGCATCACAAAAATATGGAAGATCACAGAGGTAAAATATTTTACTTTTAACTTTTTCTTTGTAATATTAAATATGCTTACAAAAATACATTTATACAAAACTAAGGGAACGCAGTGTTATATACATTCTTAAATACAGACAGGGCAATATCAATAAAATATCCTTGTCAGAAAGGACAGTTGTGAAAATGCATTGGTTATGGTGGAAAGATTAACTAAAGAAGTTTCTTCTTTCGTGTTTTATATGATAAATTAAATAGGTAAAGTCGTAGACACCTTATGTATCTTATATTTATAATACTTTCAATGTCTTAAAATAAGACACCTATTTTTTGCATAATAATAATATCACTTTGCCGTGAGTCTCTTGTCAACCGCAATCAATATTAATCAAAATATTTGATCAAAAACAAAGATCAGTTATCGGGTTACGTCTTTTTTGACGATTTTCGTAACAAAAACAAATTTTCCAGGGCGCCACTGCGTCTGAGACATACACGTTAATTTATACCCCGCGGAAGCGTGACGAAAGTGGAACTTTGCGTCAACTACATACGCGAGAGCGTTTTGGATCCCGCGTGATCGAGAAGTACAACTTTTGTCCGCTCCCTAGTTGCATAATAGTATATTACCCAACTAGGATGGTAAATTGTCCATTACAGACAAGCATATTCGTGGCACGAGGCGGAGCCGAGAGTCATGAATTGCTTTACTGCTGTTGTTAATATTACACCCGTGTTGCGTACTATTTTTTATGTAACGAGTGCTAGGTAAATACTGTGTTATATACTTCTTTGGCGGGCGGTAAATTATTCTTTATTGCCTCGAGGTCTGTAAAATGTTCATTATTGCCCTTTGGTCCGAGGGCCATAAGGAGTCATTTTGCGACCGCAAAACCGGTATATAATATATTATTTACCGTGCATAAGGTACATGGAAACTATTCTCTAGTTTATATTCATGACGAATAACAACTCCCGATAGTGTTTGCTTACCTTATCATAATCTACAGTAATTTTACTAAAGTGCGGTATCTCAAAAAACTCTTAATATATAATTTGTTATATTTTATATATTGTGTTGTCGGTTTTTCATTACAGGGCACCTCACATTGAATCATGTTTTGTACATTAGTTACAATTTATGTAATCTAAATATGCAATATTTGTATCCGGAGTGCAGCGTATGAAGATCTATGTAAATAACATTGGTAAGAAGACTAGAGGATTTCTACCATATACCAAAATTTTATACCAAATGAGGGTTTGCTAATTTAACTGAGTATGGAATATGTATATGTACGTTACAGCCTTTAATCGTATTTATGAATAAAAGATATGTTTTAATTTAATAAAATGTTAAATTAATTTGTTTAGCCACGTCTACATATCAAATCCTAATCCAATAAATACTTTTAATTCTTAAGTAACTAGGGGGCCGACGATTTGAATCGTGATTTACATCAACAGATTTTTTTTAAAAAAATTATTTTATGTGAAGGACAAAATGATTTTTCAATATTATTTCCTATATTTGTATAAGATATAAACATCCTGAACCCATCCTTCATTTTCGCATTGTTCTGAAATATTTTTTTATTTTGATACAAAAGATTTGACATTAATTAGCTAACAATTTTTTTACGCAGCATAAAACGCGTATGCAGCATTACTATAATATTATATAAATATTTTAGCAATAATTATTTTATGATGTTATTATAATATTTAAATAATATATTTCACTATTACGCTTCGATTCAACCCAAATCGTAACTCTTTTACATACTGTCAACGTTCGTATGTTCTTACGAGATAGCTACCTTAATAGCACATAATAAACCTGTTACATTTTGGCAATATTAATTATTTGCCATTAATTAAAATATAACTTATTTTAGAAAGAACATTATTATGTATAACGTTATAAGGATGTATATATGGTTGATTTAGCTATCTTTTTTTTCCAGGGAACACAGTTATATTAACAGTTGGTTTTCACGTGAATCTTTATAAAACTAACGTTGGTTGAAAATTTAAATATCTTTTTCACAAACGAAGTAAAAAAAGTTAATCTTTTGCGCTATTTTCTTACTTGTAATATATAATATAAAATAATGCTCTTAATACTCGTCAAAAAGGTAGGTAACAATGTACATTATATAAAAAACTAAACAAAGTTGAAAAAGTAAAAAAAAATTGCATTCGACATTGTCATTTGGGAATTGTATATGAAATCATATATATGAATCAGATATAGGTTGCATAAATAAGAAGTCATGTCAATCACAAATAAAAAAATAAGAAAGAATATTGTTGTCGCAATTTGAAATTATCATTTGCAAATTTCATATGAAATTTTTATTTACAGACGCGATGAAAATTCTTAATAAGTCATGTAATTAGCAAATCAAAAAGTTTCAAATTTGAATTTGTACTAAGTAAACATTACAATTTTTTTTAACGGTTTCTCATTTGATATTCGTATGTCGGATTAGTATGCCATAATCATAATACGATCTTCATTTGCGGATCCTATATGATATTTTTATATCGGAACCCCATTTGATTTTTTTCAACAGGGGCCTGTCAACAGAAAAATATTTTAACAGGTTAACAGAAAAAATTGTCATGCGCAGACTGCGTACTCGCAGACGCTTGATGCTACGAACGCCATCTGAAATTGCACGCATTATGGATCATTTGCAATGAACGCTGATCCAAAAAGCGCGCGCATTAGAGCGCGACTAGTTTGCAGTATTTAGATGGCGATGCTGCGCGTATATGCGCGCGCAACTGTAGAATCGGCGTTTATTGTGCATGACCCTTTATACGGTTATACTGAGTTACCGATCAAACGCCGTGTTTATATACGTGTGGTTGCGTGGTGGGAATCTTTGCAACTCGGAACATTGTTTTGATTTTGCTAAAACGATTAGACGCATAACCTGCTTTAAGAAAAAAGCTTAAGAAAAAAGCTTAAAAAAATTTTTAGCTGCTCATATTTGCATCATCATGGACAAGAAAACAAGGTATTGATGTGATTATATTATCATAATTATAATTATTATTAAATCATCATTTGTGTTGTAAATATAAAGTTATAGACAGTTATATATTATATTTTCCTTCTCCAAATTAAAATTTTGTTAAAATAATGTATTATTTGATCCATTTAAAGTTTGTGATCGTAAATTTAATTTTTTCTCAGTGTTATTGACTTTTTTTTCAACAACAAAATTCTAATATTTTTATTTTTAGGCTAAACCGACGTTCAAAAAAGCTTGCAAAAAATGTTTTCCTTCTCTGTTTGACAATGAATATTTATATTTGTTGATTCAAGATATCTTTGAGTGAAACTAGCATATGATAATCTTTAATGTTACTATAATTTATTTTTATTTCAATAGTTAGACAGCATGTGTAGAATTAAATTTTTTTATCTCTGTACAAGCACAATTTTTAACATAAAATTTGGTTTGAAAATAACAATTACAATTTTTCAGCCTACATGAGAACACTACTCATGTTGTGATCAACTTCATAAACAACTTGAATAAAAAGGGACAAATTTTAGTTGACGTGGTACCTTCTAATTGGTTATTTTATGATAAAACCAAATGGAAATGTTTCTACCCCCCAGAAACATATTATGATGATATTGATGATATGGTTAAGGAACAAAAGGAAAGAAACACACACTGGAAGGTTTTTGACGCCAAAATTTTAAGCGAATGCGGTGAGTATACAAATGCACCTTCAATTATTAAACTGCATTCTAATTTTTTTCCTGGCTAAATATTGTATTTTGAGAGAGAGAATTGTTGCTTTTGTTACCAGTTCATTAATAGTTTGGACTATTATTTTTCATTTTACTTTATACGTGAATGTTGCAGACTCATATTCAAAGGCTATGATGAGATTAAAACGTTCATATAGCAGTAATAAGGTAGAAACAACAAGCGACGACTCTTCGTCTGAGATGCAAAGGAAAAAGTTGGCATCAGTAGATTTGGATCTGGATAATATACCGGCTTTTCCTGTAAAAAAAGAACCATTGGACAATGAATGTAATAACCAATTTTTATAGTATTTGATTCAATTCATTTTGGATAATATTTTAATATGCAGTTTATGTAGTCATTGTTACACAACACATACGTAAAACATTCAACATATGATAAATTCTGCATAATGCAATTTTTTTTTCTATTAATTTACACCAAAAGTATAATATTTCATAACACATTTATTTCTCAAGTTCATTCGTGTACATCTTGTGTTATTCCTTCCTTCGTATATCCTTATCCTATTTGTTTTGTTCAGTCCTTTGTATTATTTAACAAGTTTTTTTTATATTTATTCATCTATGTATTTTATATCCATCTCTGTGGTACTGATCATCAGTTTTTTTTTGAATTACAACCTATAATAAAGTTGTATGGTTTATTTTTGAAAATAACATTCTTTTTTTCTTTAGAACTAGTTTAATTGTTATACAAATTGTTATAATTGTAATTATTATATCTTGGTTTCTTGCAAATAAGAGAGACTTATCTCCTCTTATTTCTGTATCGCTCTCTCACTTTTCCAAACGAAAATTGCATCTTCTCTCCTTACGGTGTTTTCTGGATGTACCTTTTGTATCCCCTATACCTTTTACATAATAATATTTTGCCTCATCTTAATATAACTGAGCCCTGAAATAAAGAGTATTGTCGTAGTAACAATGATTACTTATTAATAATTACTTCTTATATTCATGGAACTTGATGATTTGTTTTACTTTTTACTGAATTCTTATAAAATATTTTTTATAAAATTTTTTTATAAAATGATCGATGGATGAATGTTAAAATTGAATGCTTTTTTAATATTTTATGTACTAAGTTTCAAACATATTTTATAGACACTTATGACAAAACTATGGATACATCAAAATACTTACATCATAGTGGCAATAAAGATGTGAACAATACCTACATGTTTAGAGCACAGGAAAGAAAATCACCAGAAGTTTTTGATTTGAAAGACACACCTAATTTTACTGCTGTAAAGACAACATTGGACAACAAACGTAATAACTTAATATCATAGTTACTACACATAAATACATATTTATTTTAATATTATTTCTTTACCTTCAGTATTTTTTATTTATTATTCATTATTAAATTAATGTAATAAAATATGTATAAAATATCGTACAATACATTATATAAATATTTTGCTTGGGAGTTAATAAAATTACTACGTACTTTGATTCATGAACGTAATATTTTTTTTTTTATTTTACTGAATCAATTATAAAATAATACGTACTTATTTATAAAAAAATCGATGGATAAATGAATAAATTGAATGCAATTTTAATATTTTGTATTCTGAATTTCACACATATTTTATAGACGCTTATGACAAGACTATGGATACATTAAACCACTCATATAATAGTGACATTAAAGAAGACGTGACCAATGCCTATATGTCTGGAGTACAGGAGAAAAAATCATCACAAGTTCTTAATTTGAAAAACGCGCCGAATGCTTCTGCTGTAAAGGCAACATTGGACAACAAACGTAATAATTTAATTTCATAGTTACTAAATACATAATTATTTTCAAATTATTTCTTCTCATCTGAATTATTTTTTCCTTATTATTCATTATTAAATTAATGTAATAAAATATTAATGTTTTTGAAATTGTATATAACACATTTAATTTTTTTGCTTGGAAGTTAATAGAAATTATAAACTTTGTGTGATTACTACGGTTGCCATTTCTCGGGCTGCGAACATCGCCCTCACTGTTCAATTTTACATTTTCGTTTCCTTGTTGCAAAATACTCACGAAACAACTTACGCTTTATTATATTATATTGGTTGCACACTATACGATATAATGTTTCATTGAATAAATGCTCAAATAATATTTTTCAAAGGAATAATAAATAAGAAAATTCAAAAAAATTTTTAGATGATGATATAGAAGGTATAATGGGAAAGAAAGTTGAAATATCGCACAAGCTTGATGTGAACAAAATTAACTTCAATAGTTAAACGTCATATGATTATTCAAACAATAAATATTAATCTAAAAGCAAAAAAATTGATGTTACGGGTTTCAGAATTTAATTAACTACATTCCTATCTATAATGAAGATAGAAAACCTCATATCATCGCAGAATCTTAATTTATAAATTTGTAATAATTTATATTATTTAAAATAAGTTTCAGGGATGAAAGCAGAAGGGGCGATTAAACGGAAAACCATGATGTCAAATGATCAAACTATGCAAAAAACAAAAAAAAAAGAAGGACAATGTAGAAAGTATTTCTGAAAACAAAAAGATTACAGGTACACCAAAAGTGATGATTATTCTATTAATTCTATTAAATCTATCTATTATTCTATTAAAAAGTTTTTATGTAAATAAATTATTCACTTAAATTTTTCTTTTCAGCATTAATTGATTCAGCAACGGGAGTGAAAGATTTAGGTATCTATATTTTAGATGTGTTTCAAATTGTCAAACAATAATTTTTTAAAAAGCAAATAATTTTTTTATAACTATTATTTTCATGCATTTAATTAAACTGTGCATATTTATAAGTAAAAGCATTTAAACCTATTATAAGACGACCAATTTAAGAATATTATTTCACATTGTTCTTTTAATTTAAATTTAATTTAAGACATTTAATTTCATATTCCAGGATACATCATGGTTGTTGGATTACAAGAATTAGAGAATAAAATGACTGGCAAATTAGAAAATCTTAGAAGAACATTGCAACTTGATGCCAAAAGATATTACGATGATATTATGGCAAAACTCGCCCAAATGCAACCATCCAATGCCAAAAAATCGTTGAAAGAAATTAAAGCATCTTTGGGTGTTGAGCTTCCTATCAAGGATATCAAAGTATTTCAAGCATTCGACTCAAATCTCACAAATGATGATATAAAAGGACATATGGTGTGTTATTTTAATCTGTAATAAAAAAAAACTATTGAATTTTATAATTTTATTTAATTTTTCATTCAATTTTCAAATTATAATTTAACATACATAAAGAATTTGTTTCATTAGGTTAACAAAAAGTATAATTAATTTTAAAAAATGTTATATTATCTAATAGTTTATTGAAACTTTCAGACGGACTTCATTGAACTTAGGAGTCAAATGTACGACGAAATGTCTAAAGCAGTAACTGAAACAATAGCATCCATTATATCCAAAAGCGTCCAAGTGCTTTACAGTGGGTCTGGAAGGAAACAATGTAACATCGAAAAAAACAGTTTTTCAGAAACAAATGTATATACAATTTTAAAAGGTAAAATAAATTTAATTTGAATTTTAATTGCAGAACCTATATTGCGCATCAAAAGCCTTCATCCTATAATAACTATATTCAATTTTTCAGAAGCTGTAATGGACCGTTTTAATGTATCGGATAAGGATATTTTGAAGCGAACCAGTTCATGGCTCGCCGGAGCTGGTGATCGAGAGGGAGGAAAAAAAAATCGTCTAACTAAATCGGAAACTATTTAAATTGTTATCCGTTAATATTAAATGTAATTCAGAATCAAGACCGATGTGAACAAATTTATTTTTATACGTTTCAATTTCAAGATTAAATTTTAACAACACAGCATCCTGACCATCCTGACATTATTGTTAAATTAAAAAATAACTTCATAATTCAGATCACGTATATTTTTACAATTCTATTGGATGGCGGTAAAACTCATTGTAATAGCTAGAAAAAACATATAGCATCCAGCGACTTTTTTAAATATCCTACGGCGTCTAGAAACAGTGGAATTATATTTGTCGAAAAACTGTCCAACAGTATACATACATTTAAAATGTATAATATCGAATAAAACGTTTTTTTTTTAATTTATGATCAAACTGTTGCAATAATTTTATTACATTGTAAGTTGTTATGAAATATGTAACTAAATAAAGTAAATGTAATAATTTCATCAATGTCGATTTTATTTATATTCTTTATCAAACAATTATAATATATCATTTTCGTGACACATACATGAAAAACGCCATTATATTATGGCACGAATTAAAAAGAACTGGTTGATTATTTTCATGATTTTGACCGTCCATATTGGATCACGCATTATGAATTTTAGAATTTTGCCGTCAGAATTAAACAGCGACCTCAATAACAATTATGTGTGCAAAATTGCGAACGCATCGGTTGATTTTTAAATTTCTGAGACGCCATATTGAATCCGCCATTTTTAATTTTACATTTTTGATATTCGATTCGTAATCAGCGACCTCGAATACCCTTACATACAAAATTTTACGTCAATCAAAAAATTTACAAAATTTAGATCCCTGATATTGGATCCGCCATTTTGAATTTTACATTTTTGATGTCAGAATCGCAATCCGCGACCTTAAAAACCCCTACATACTAAATATCACGTCAATCAGTTGATTTTTGAAAAATTAAGCCGCCATATTGGATCCGCCATTTTTAATTTTTTAATTTTGCCGT
>JABFQH010000117.1:0-10417 GCA_022816965.1 Tanaodytes sp. ZL-2020 | reverse complement strand
CCCATAATCAATGGATTGATAATAATAATGTAATTAATAAAGCATTATCTCGATTTTGAAGTAAAGTAATGAAGTTTTCACATTTTTCTTCTATATAAAGATCAAATTAACAAGATTTAATTTAATTTGCGGGGAAACTTATAATCAACAACTACATTATAAATGTCTTCGTTAAAGGAAATAGAAAATTGTATAGTAATAAATGCGAAAATGTTTAATGTACGATTAAATAAATTACTGAATGATATTAAATGTGTGAAGAAACTTATAGATTTGAGAGAAGATTATACAACATTATTGAAACATTGTAATTCATTAAAAATAGAATAAAATTTTCTTGACTTAATTACGAAAACTGTTTTTTTCTACCAGAAAACATGACAAGGAGACAAATAAGTGAATATGATTTTATACTTTTTTTTTATTCAATTTATTATTTTATTATTCATATTTTTACAATATATATTAATACAATCATAATTCATTAACTGAAAATTTAATATTATTGTATGATCCGCCTGTATATTCAATATACAACATTCTCTGACTAGCCAGATTGTTAAATTTATTTAATAAATCATTTTTATTTAAAATTTTTGAAAATCTTCCTGGTAAAAAAGAAGTTGTCTCTTTCATATTTTGATAGTAATGGACCATGATTCTTGCCCCGTATCTGGTGTTTGTCTCAAAATTTTAAACTTTATTACCTTCTCCAGTTCACTAGCTTTGCCAACGGAGTGTTGATCAATTCCGATTGTTCATTAACATTGTCTATTTCAACAATCTGAAAGATGAATAAAAAAATTTACTAAAACTTCATACTCCTGGTAAAATTTGTATACAATATTTTGTTTATATTTACATCCATTTTGATATGGTAATAATCCGTTGGATCCAATGGAAGTGTTTGACTCAACGATAATTTCGATTATACTTCGTCTACACTGAAACCTAATGCTTATATACTTGTAAAATCTACAAAAAATGATATCAATAATAAAAACCCACACTGTATTACCTTGAGATATGTAAAAAAAATTAAAAAAAAAAGTAATACTTTCGAAGAGCATTAAATTATTAAATTGTCGATTGACAAAAAATTTATAATAAATTTAAATTTACTTTATAACTAAAGAACTCATAACAAAGGAAATAAATTTGAATTCTAGGAATTAGGTATTTATTTGAAGTGAGTTCAAGTACACTATAACTTTGGAAATCCCACTGACGTAATTGTTGGAGATAAGGTTTGAATTCAGCCAAACGACTAGTCGCAGTTCAATTCGGTGAACTGCGCATGCGCTAGTCGTTTGCATCATTGGGACCATCGCATGCTTGCGTGCGGCTCGACACTGCGGCCGCTACGCATGCGCACCCCCACTCGGAGTCTCCGCATCGGCATGAACGTCCGATCGCAGGACTCGGTTGTCAATTTCGATGCAATTCATCTTTCACTTCGTTTCCAGAATTCGACGAGTCCACACGCGACTCAATTCCAACCGGTGGTAATCGGTTCTCGTCCAAGTTGGGACCAGTCGTTATTTCTTTTGTATTTGTGTAATTTTCAGGTTGCCTAGCGAAGGCCATCTCCCCCTCTCCACCCTTTCCTTGTTTTCCGTGGCCTGTGAATTTAAAATCCAGGCAATCCCCTGTCAATAAGTGAGTTGGCTTATTGACAGGTTTCCCAAATTATAGCGACTCAAAACGGGGAGTCGTGCATCAGTAAATTCGGTTATCGGGGAGCGGCGTTTCGCTTATAATTCGTTACATAAATCGGGTTTATTTTCATTTATATTTGTTTACTTGGGGGAAACCGTGTTTAGATTTCACTACTTTGGGTATTTAAACAATTGTTAACGCGTAAAAGGATCGGCGTCAGATCCACGAATTTAAAATATATAATTAAAGTCGACTCACTAAAATTAAACTAAAATTAAAAAAACATCTGTTGTCAAGCGCACGTGTCAAACGTCAAAGCTCCAACAGGTGTCGTACGTTAATTCGGTATTTCGTGACGTTATCAGTGAGCCATAAATCAAATCATCGCCGAATTGAAAATAATAGCAAAGGATAAACATAGTCGCAGTAACGCTTATATAAGGACAGTAGATCCAATATAAGGAGCTCGTCGCATGAATCGAGCTCCTCGGGGCTATTGCTTAAATTACTCAACATCGAACCAGAATTATAAATAATTCTCGCGACCCTCGCGTCAAACAATTATACAAAATCGATCTCAAGAAATCAACACCTATCAATAAATCAATTTTATCTGTATTTATTCGATGTTTCGAATATGCCAACTCTAATTTCTCTAATTCGGGAAATAAGTTGAGATCAAATATTTTCAGTTTGTATTTCGTAATGTTTTGAAGAATGAACGCATTCATATTTATCATCAGTGAATTTGATTTGGGCGGACAAATAGCAAATTGAACTGAATAATATGATTGTTAACAATAAACGGATGCCCGTTTGACTTATGCCTTGAATAGTTATATTTTCCCTTTGTTTAAACAATTTCAAACATTGAACCGCGCATTCTGATAAAAAGGATGCTTCTGAACCCGAATCTAATAATGCTAAGGCGTAATACGACCGACCATTTTTTGCAATAAGTTTAACGGATGCAGTGGCTAAAATTTTCTCTGCTGTCTCCGTCATACCAAAATTTGACGAAATCTAATTTTCTCCATCCCATCAGCTGATGACGCCTCAGCGTCAGATTGTTTTGATTTCGAACTTGTATCAATTGTCCCGGTGAATTTATTTTCCTTTGCTTTGACATATGTCAAATTGGAATTACGATGAATTCCGGTGTGATGTTTGCCTTGACATTTACGGCATCTATTTTTTGATAAACAATTATTAGCCATGTGTCCGGAATTTAAACAATTAAAGCAAAGTTTTTTCTCTATAATTAATGCACGTCGAGCTTGATTATCTAATAATTTAAATTGCGAACACTCGTAGTTATTATGTTGTTGTTTACAAAAGACACATGACCGAGTGTTGACCGACGCATTATGTTGCCGTATAAAGTTTGATTTATTGGTTTGAGATTTAAATTTTGACGGGACTGATATTATTTCTAATGTTCTTATGCGATTTATCAAGAAATTTTCCATAGATTCGAATGACGGATATCTGCTGTCAGATGAGAGGGATTTCTCCCATTCGACTCTCAATGTTTTATCGAATTTCTTGCAAATCGCGGAGACTAGCAAAGGACCTTGAATATCTACACCGAAATTTTTCAAAGAATCTACTGAGACTCTAACAGTATCGACCAAGTTTTTAATAGAATTTAATTTTTCCCAATTAACTTCATCGATATCCCAGATCTGATTTAATAACTTCGAAACTATCAGTCTTTCATTCTGGTATCTATCATTAAGTATTTTCCACGCTCGTTGATAATTTTCACTCGATATTGTTAACGCTTTGATTATAGATTGGGCTTCACCTTTCAGACGTGATCTGAGATAATGAAATCTTTGAATATCATTGAGTGATTCTTTATTATGAACTAACGCGTCGAATGTATCGTGAAAATTCATCCACTCGGTATAATCTCCACTAAATGTTGGTAGATCAATTTTTTGCAACGGTATTTCTTGGACATTAATTTGACTGTGGAAGCTAAGATCAGTTTCCTCAGTTTTAGCATTTTCGAGTTTTTCAATTTCAAGTCGTTCAATGTGGGTGTTAATGTATGACTCTATTTCATCAAACATATCAAAAATTTGATCGAAAAGCCCCGTTTTGTAATATTGAATAGAGCCTCGTGTTTCCATTGGTGTAAGTGCATCTATAATTGAATTTAATTGTTTGGCCTGTTTGTAAATATCATTTGCCTTTAGCAATCGTTCTCGAAGGAATGTTAAAGTAAAATTATTTACACCACGTTTCTTTGCATTTGAATATAGCCGTTGTAATTCCTTAAAGGACGTTTCAACGTTTGAAATATTCGCAGCAACTTTTTCGGAAGATGACATAGTAGAAATTTTAGGAGAACTATTTCAACGACAATGAGAATTCAGTCAACAAAAAACTCTTCCAATTCCGGCTCGAAGGACCAAAATTTGTTTGACGCAGAGGTCGTACGATATCCAAAGGTTATTCAAAACGATAGGATAACGTGCAGTGAACTTCTGGAAGGAATCTGTCGACTAAAGAATCACTGTCTCAAATAGAATATCAAGTATCCCATGTATATATATATATATATACGTGTATACATCAATTCAGAATGATCAGCTGCTACTCGACACTTGTTTTGCTTTAATTTGCTCTTTTATTTATTTTAATTTCCCGAAAATTGCCCGAGTAACGTGATTTATGGCTCAAAGATAACGCGCCGAGAAAAGGACCGAATTTAACGCGCGTTCTCGCTCTAAACGTGGCAACGTCATGCACGTGTTTTGAGCGATACCTGTCAAAATTTAAATAGCCAGTATTATCAATTCTTCTAATTTAAATGCCTTACCGAAGCATGTGGTCTGACGCCGACCTTTGACGCGTAACCCACGAATTTTGTAAATATAGAATGAATTTAACCGTCCCACAACGAATCTGCTACAATTTAAAACCCGTGAATTAGGGCTAACGCCGCCCACCGCGATCCCGAAATTATGATGCTCGATTTCTCCTTGTTTGAAACCGAATTAATTGAATATTGTTTATTGGTTGGCAAACACACCAATACCAATAAACACCGTACTAATAAGCGAAAGGAACAAGGATTGGATTGGTGAGGATAGAATGAATCCGCTACCTCTGAAACAAAAGAAACATCAATAGAAATTATCGCGGGGCAACTTTAGCCCAAAGAAATGTCACTTGGATGTGACGACTAAATCGAGAGACTCATCAAGTTGAACTGAACTGGCGAGCGCATCGCCTGTGTAACATTCGTCCGATTGAGGGGAAGGTCTCGCGCATGCGTGCAATACCCAACATCGAATTACAGCCAAACTGAAGTCGGCGTTGTAGCACCGATCGACGCATGCGCTCCACGATGAAACTTTCAAATGGATTAACCGATACAGGAACATGTCAAATCATAAGTTTCGATAATGAAATTTTTCTATATTTTTTTTTGTAATTTTATTCCGTTAAATTACACTTATCCAATCGCCAACAATCATTATTTATATCATTTTGGGCTGCAAATCTATTATCCGGAACTAATGGAGAGCCAACAAAAACCGACTATGGCAAATATGCAGCAAGTGTAGTGGACGCTTATTCTGATCTGAAAGGAGAAAAGAACAATGAATCTGTAAGTGAATATTAAGTTGTTAATTCAACCTTTTGTTGTTTGGCTAATAACTAGAATATGGTTTTCGAAATAATGTGTAGTAACTGAGTTAACAAAGAATTAATATTATTTTTGATGATTACTTATTTTAATTATATTGTAAATAATATTCATGAAACAGTTTTTAATTTTTTGTAAAATTAAAAAAATATTTAATATGAGTAACTTTGTATATTCTTATTTAACAGGGAGTTGTCCGAAAACAGTTAAGCGCTAGCGTGCGCAGGCTTAGATTTAATGTAAAGGCCCATAACAAGAAAGCGAATGCAAAGCCAGTCAAATTGGTACCCAAAAATACACCGAACAAAAAGTTTGCGTTCGACGTACTCAACAAGTAAGATATTTTATGATCAATCAATAATCACATTTTGTGGAGGTTTGAGGTTTTAACTTAATTAATGTCTCGTTTTATAGAAATTATCACTTACTTTATTTCATAAAAATCTGACCTTAGCAGTTTCTTTATGTATGGCGAAAAATTAAGATTATTGAAAAATTAAAGTGTAAATAAAATTGTAGAAGAATAATGAAAAGTAGATGTTTTAAAATTTAGCGCAAAAAAATTGAAGTTCCTATTCTAATTTCAAAATTGGTCCAAATAATCGTGCTTTAGTCAGATTTCAATTAAATACTTTTGAATATTATAAAATCAAAATCGAAGGAATACTTTAATTAATAAGTGTTCTTATTTTATGATTAGGCCATCAACCTCAGGAGTTCAGTGTGATCAGGAATCAGTGATAAAGGAGCTAAGTAAATATAGTCCACTGGATGACAACACCCACACGCGACGTCTCTTTAAAGAAATCTTTTTACATCGTCGTCTATGGATCACTGAAGGGAACAGCAAGAGTATTCAAGAAATTATTAAAGAATACCCTCGTTTAGGAACCTACTCTTTCGTACGTTTATTCTTTTTCAGTTGTTAAATCAGTGGGTAAATTATCATCAAGGTTCAGAAGGTTTTTAACAGATTTCAACACATCACCGAGTATCTTTGTCACAATTTTTTTATGAATTTTTATTACATTAATTTCCTAATGAAAATTAATGGAACGCTCCTTAAATTGAAATTTTTCATTAGTTTCCATAAATTTTTTTACGCGCGTTTTAATAAGGTACAGCACAGTTTTTAACTTTTTTCGAGTTTTAATTATTCTATTCTTAGTAATAATAAAAATATGATTTCAATATCAAAAGTTAAGAACAGTCTATAAGTTAAAAGTCACAGCTTGAACAGAGAATAACTTGTCGAAACCTTTCAAACGACTGTAAAACGTTTTAAAAACGTTTAGAAAACTTTTTTACGTAGCTTGTTTCTTTAGGGAGTACTACAACGTTTCAAGTATTGCAATCTGATTCCAGGTTTTATATGAACTCATTTTGATGAAAAGTTTGGATCAATCTCATATTTTCGAAGCTGCGAATGAAATGATAAAGACTTTGGGAATTTTTTTTGACTTGCCGATTGAGGATGAGCATAGTAAAGCTAATGTTGTTGAACGTTTATATTCTCATTTGACCCAATCAAAATTCAAGAAAATGAATGAACCACCTATAACAGTAGCAGAGAAAATTTAAGTTTAACCGAGAAAATTATATTGTAAAAGTGGATAGGAAAATCTATTAATAATATTCACCCAAGTAAAAAGAAACATATGTGCTGCATGTATGTTGCACAAATGTTGCATATATGCATTAAAAAACATATACGTCGCATATATGTTAGCATATATGTTGTGCAAATTTAAACTATGTATTCCATGTGCGGCATACATACATTTTTTACATCCGTAATAAGTTTATATTAGCCAATATCTTTTATCTTCTCATGTTGGATACAGCATTAGTAATTACTCGTCTGACATTTTTTGATTCTATTGCGACATTTCGAGGTTACCATTCTTCAAAATGATACTTTGACACAAAGTGAGTGTTATTCTAAATTGAATATTTTTCCACGTGTATGAGCTTTAAAATGGGTAATTTGAAATTAAAAGTTGTTATAACTGATGATGCATTTATTTGGAAATATTCATTACAACATGATTTTCTTAGTACTGCTATTTTTTTTAATTTAATCAATTTGAATTTGAATCGTGCCTGTATAATATTACAATTTATTATCACTATTGCAGGGCGGAAAGTTTGTGAAAGAACTGTTGACCGCAAATGATACCTCTCCGAGAACTGTAATGTACGTTTTGGAAGGAGCACTTGCATCTGCTTATGTAGTTGCTGGTGGAGGACTTAAAATTAAAAAACCCGATCCAAATGTTGTCAAAACGATCTCTGCACTAATAGCAGTATACTATTCGCTTCAGATCGTTTACCCGTCAGCTTATTCAAAAACATTAAATTATGTTGATAATCGAATTTTAAATACTCCTTTAGAATCAAAATCAGGTGTTGATCGATTTCTCTGCGATATCAAGTATAAGTTAAACACCATTGCACAATGCGTTTGGTGATTTGAAATAGATAGTTTGACTTATTAAAAGTCGTTAAATATGACCGATTTAATTACGTTCATACGAAATTATTATTAACACAAAATGATATGTTTGTGTATATTAATAATTACAATTTTAAACAGTATTATTTAATGTTGATTTCAAACATAAAACATATATTTGATTGCTGTAATTATTTATTTAAATTATGTTAAAAATACAAATTACGCTTGATAGTACATATTAAAGGATTAAACAAAGATTATATATAATTAGATTCATCCGTAAAACTCTGATCTCTCATGATTCAGCAAAATAACATAAGGATTAGTTTTGTGTTTAATTGTTAGTAAAGGATGCGGGAAAATAAGATTGGTTATTTTTATAGCTCTTTCAGGAGCCCGAAAGATACTTTCGACACAATAAGCGTTTAGTATATTATTATAATTGCAAGTATGTAATGTTTTATAAATAAAAACAATTTCATCATTAATTAAAAAAATGTCTTTTATGATTCCAAATAAAGGAAATACTTCATCTTTGCACTCTAATAAAAAAATTGATTCAGGTTCATAAATTGTTCCATGTCGTTTAATCTTTGACGATCTCATTACTTCTAAATTAGGATTAATTTGAACGTCTTGGAATTGTTCAATTAAAATATCGTGATTTGGCAAATTATATAACAGTACTGTATTTCTATAGATTATGTCATCCCCAAGATAAAGAAATTTTGTTTCAGAGGTACCCGGAATATTCATAAGACGGGAGCATAATCTAGTTTGATGCCGATATGCCAACGTAAATGTTATATTTTTGAAGTTACGCACTACTGGGATCAATGATTCATAAAATTGATGTGCAGCTTCAAACCTGAAGCAGGAGAACTGTCGTGCTGGGCCAAATAACTTGATGTAATGCGGAATGTGTATTAAAAAATGAAATTTAGGCACAATTAAACCTGGATATAACGTATTAGAATCTATTATAAACATTTCTATAATGCGATTCAATAAATCAACTATTTCCCTATGAATTTCATAGGGTAAGCAAGTATTCATAATTTGTAACAATCTGGAATGACATAATATATAATTCGTTACTTCTTCGTGATCGTTAACCCAGTCATAAATTAAAAATGGTAAACAATGTGTTAAACTGAAAATTTGGGAAGCATTTTGGCGTAAATGCCCATCATCACGGAGATCCTCAATTGATAAAAGACCTGGTTTATCTGCACTAAATATTTGAAACTCAAAGCAAGAAATATGTTCATTAAAATCATAAATAGTGAAAAGATTGAATTGAACTACACATTTAATAAGTTAAGCTTTTGTTGCTATACTCGCAACGCCTTCAATTAAGACTTGCATGGAATCTTGCGGTATAAATTTGGTGACATCGAAATCGGGTATTTACGATAGTGGACTAATACCATTAACACCATAATGTCGTTTCCAGTAGTTCAAAACATTTGCACGGACATAATCTTCAGTTACAGATTCAATTACAATTTTTTACCTTCATCATTTCCGTCGTCGTTTTCTGGGATTATTTCATTCTCAAGGTGAAAACCTATGTAATTCACTTGACCAGGATGATTTCTACTCATATGTCTTCGAAACGATGTCCAATTCCGATACATAGCACCACAACTTTGAATAAAACACTGAACTTTGAAATGCGGATTATTTTTATGATGTCTGATGATGTGTTTAATTAATAAGCTTTCATTATTTACAGTGAAATCACACATTGAGCATCGTAATACATCCATTTTAATGCCTCAATTAAAAAGCTGTTTCTGAAGTAAACAATGTCTGATTTTTTGGTTATGTATACTACACTTTCGACATCATTGGGATCATTTCAAATTATTCATTCTCACAAAATATACAAATAATATAATATACAATTTTAATGGGCGCAAAGTTTATTCTCAACACTTTTATTAAAAAATCTTTATTAATTATTTAATTTAATGAACATACTGAATTATGTAATTATGTAAATCTTGAATACTAAATGTGTTCATAAGGAAGAATGGTTCATACGTGTTCAAGGCTAACGCTTGAATATTCGAAACGCTTATGATGTTCTAAAAACGCGACAAAGTGTTTTGTTCAAAACACTTGTTTTTGCAGTGTAGTCATTCATTTATAGTTACTCAATGTTTTGCTGAAAATCGTAGGACTTTTGAGTAAACCCAGTAAACGAGGACCAATAGAAATGATCAAATACGCAATTCAAGAGAAACACTGAATTGGTTTTAATCGGTTCACTTTTGGATGTCAGATTTCATGGGAAAATAATTACGGAGATATCGTTGTCCCTCGAAATCTGACATCAAAAAGTGAACTGATTGAAACCAATTCAAATTGTTACTCTTGAATTGCGTATTTGATCATTTCTATCGGTCCTCATTTACTGGGAATGATACTGACTTGGCTAAGTCACTCAACGCTTACCGAATAATCTGGAGTAATTAAACATTAACAAATTCTTATGGAAACATCCCCTGTTTTTTTCTCTCTGTGTAGTAATCGGTCTTAAGGTGATGTCCTAGTGATGTAGTCACGGAGTTAGTTTCTTTGTTGACAGAAAATGTAATATTACTTTCATTATCTGACCAGAGCTAAAT
>JABFQH010000116.1:0-10419 GCA_022816965.1 Tanaodytes sp. ZL-2020 | reverse complement strand
GCCCGTCGGTTTTTTTAATTGGGTATATATTTACTCTAAGAGTCCTAAACAATGAAATCAGTGGCGCTCTCGCTCGCTCAGTTGTATTGATGAATAATCAATGAGATTGAGAGATGGATACTCAACTTTTCAATTGTTCAATAATCAAACAAATTAAATTACTTTAATAATTCTACATTACAATCTGTTCAATTATTTAAATAAAAATTAATGCGATTCGAGAAAGAAAACATATGTTATCATTTCCAGTTAGGGTAGCTAAAATATTTTGCGACGACATTTTTGCATTTTCTCATGCATTTTCAACGAAGAGACGAAATCGTTAAAATGCAAATTACTTTATCGTATCGAAACAACGGTAAAAGAAACTGCAAAAAAATTTTGTTTAACAATATGTTCCTATTCTGTAAATCTGAATGTGTATAATTTTACTTATTCTACGTTATAAATCGTCCACACATTCACAAAAGTGCATATACACTTATTTATATGTGAATATTTACTTATTCATAAGTGTATATGCACTTCTCGGAATGTGTGGACGACTTATAATGAATGAGTGAAATTTCAAATTCAGATTAAAAGAGTAAAGTCAATGTTGTAGTCGCAAAACGTTTAACTTTTGCTACGAGTGCCGACTTCTGGCACGAATTTGACGTTTGTTCTTAATTTCACCGCTGTAACCGTGCTAAAAAAACTTCTCACCTCGCAAAAAAAAAAAACAGATATGCCTATTCATTTGAATATGTTTAATTTTTGCTTACCAAAAAGTCGAGTCAATTTTTTGGGAGTTAGCTCTTTTGTTCCATTCTTTTTTTTCGTTTTTGTCTCATCGAGACATCTTTTCAACAAAGTTTCTCTATCCCACATTAATGTTAATAAGTCTCGGATAAATGGACCAGTTCTTTTACTTTTAATAGTTCCCCACGTCTTTTCATCTTTGTACTTTTGATTTCCAAGATAAAACTGAAATTTAATCCAAATTATAATCAATAGTTTGAAAATTAAAATAGACAAAAAATGACAAAAACGTAACAAATGAATAATTGTGTTTGTTGAGTATCTAAACTTAATTTACAGCATATATGAACGATTTCGAAAAAAAAGCTCTAGTTTAAAAATATCTACAGATAATCATGGATCCGTATAATAAAACTGCCAATAACTATCACTAAGGGAACACAGATGTTTACTCAACATTGTATCAATGTTAAAATTGTTGAATTACCCTGATAGCAACCGATTTTGTGAACGATTTACATAAAATTTACATCCAAGTACTCCCGCATCGTCCTGCATAATTTGTGTAAATCATTTATGTAAACTTTATTTAAATATGATGTAAATCATGCAGGACAATGCGGAAGCACTTTGATATAAATTTTACGTAAATCGTATACATTTGTATTTACACGAAAATTACCCAATAATTATGTACGCTGTATTACGTAAAAATTACGTGGCTATCAGGGCAACGTTTAAACAACGTTGAATAAAATCTGTGTTCCCTTAGGGTATTTTTCAACTCAGTCCTGGTCATAAATATAAATTTATAAACGAATCGTGAGCAAGTCGTTGACGTGCCGAGACGTGCTGACGACTCCAAATTCTGATTCGTTACTGAATCATGGTCGTGCGGTTGACGCGTCGTTAACGAATCGAACACGATTCGTTGACAAGTCGTTAATGAGTCGCCGATTTTCAACTGGGATTCTTTTTGCCGCCGTTTTGTGAATAATTTTTACAAATTACTCAAATAATTAGTAGAGGCCGGATTATATGCAAAATTGATCGTTTCTTCGCTTTTTTGGAGTAAAATAGCAACTAATTTCACAATTAAAAATATAAATTTCTCATTTTTTGTACTGCATTGGTTGGTCTATCATATCATTTTCTAGAAAAAGTATTTTCAAATTACAGTTTCTGAATAGTGTTTTGCATATAATCCGGGCTCTAATATTAGCTTAAATATTTGTTAAGATCAGTTTACAAAATTCTAGTTATTGGGAATATTTTATATTTTTTAAAAACAATTAGGCTCATAAAAACCTTCAAATTTGAGGATTCGATTTTTTCTAAAACTTGGTAACAAAATTATAATTATTAGATTTCATTTACAATAGAGCACTGGAACTAAAATGAACTATTTGGCGTCGTGGTTGCTGAGATTATAAAAATATACATATATTTGCTAAAAGCCTAACTACCATGTCGTCATATAAAAATGATGAAAAAATGTGGAACTGCATTAATGAAGAATTAAGAAGAATGAATTAGGAAGACAAATTAACCGATTAATTCAATTCTATTGTTACTGCGCCATTCCTGTGAAAGGATCAAGGCGATTAGATTAGAAATCTAAACTTTGAAAGAAAATATAAAATATTTGTTGGATTTTCGTTCTATTGAATTCACCTGCATCTTAATTAAGTTGAATATATAAGCAAGAACTAAAAATCGAACTGCATTACAAAATTTCTAGCGATCAAAATATGAATATATATTTTCAAAATATTGCATATGTTTTAAAAAATGAATTTCAGCTATTTTTTCAGAGAAGATAATTTTTCTACATATTGGTTGTAGTAAATTGACAAATTATCTTTGACTTACGCGACCATCATCACATTCATAGAAAAAACCTTCCTCCAATTCAATCGATGTCTCAGAAGAGCTTGACGATGTCGTTGTGCCTGTTGGCGAAGAACTACTTTTTGAGCATTCTTCGACAGACGAATCAGTTTCATCTTCTTCTGATTCTGTAGTAGACGAAGGTTGTTCAGGTATACTTTTTTGTACTGCGCTGTCCTTTTCACATCTAGAAATTATTGGGCTAGTATCCAATGTATCAAATGATAATCCACGTTTTAGTGAAGTTCTAGGCATGAGATTATTTTTGCTAGAAATTGGTGAACTCGTCGCTTGGGGTGGTTGATACATTAGCCGCGTGGCTGGTTGAGGTGTGAATAATGGTTCCACGGTGGTATTTGGTTCTGGATCCATTAAAGCTTTGAATGGGCTCGCTGCCCGTGGTCCAACTGATGACCCTGCACGTTCAACCATATCCACGCTTTTGTTATGGTCACGACCGATGTCTTGGTCATAAGTGCTGCTATGTGGACGTGAATTTGCTAGAAAATAAAAATTAATTATCAAAAATCTTTATCATCTTAATCGAATGATTCTGCAGGAGAAAATTCATAAAAACCTTATTAATTCATTAAACACTGATCGCATAGTGATGCTTTCCTTTTGCACATCATTGTTATAGGAAATTATAACAAATAATCAAATCATTACTTTTTCAAAAATTCTATACATTTCTGTGACACTTTTATGATGGAATTTTGATAAAAAAAACCGGTCTAATAAACTTCGAACCTTATTTTTTATTTTGTTTAAATTGAAAAACGTTTGAATTATTAAATCATTGTTATCCGATAATTAATATATTATACCTTCTAATTTTAATACCAGTTCTTTAATATTTTTTAATTCATGGTACATGAGGTCCTGTTGGTAGCACATTTTATCTATCGTTTTTTTCTGCTCTGCACAACCAACGCAGTTATTTAATAATTTTGGAGCTGCAGGAATACGCTGATGACTGCTCTGCGTGATTGGCTGGGTTGTGCATAATGCAGAATCTTCAAGTGAATTATGATGTATTTGATGAGGGTCTTCATTTATATCCTCATCAACCAGATGTATACGCGATGCCATCAGTTTTTTTTTCTTTTCAGCTAGCTTTGGCACTCTTCTTTTGAGCATCCTTCGAGACTTGTATTTTCTCCTAAAAAATTACATTATTCTTTGTTTTTAGATCATTGAATATCAAATTGAAATTCGTGAACTATTTAAAATTTACAATTATGATTATTAAAACAGTGGCAATGTTTCATTTCTGTTTTAAGCTTATATGGATGAATCAAGAAACGAACATTGAATTTTAGTAACAACTTACTGGACCACTTCGAGAATTGTTTAACTTCCGAGCGTTTAATATAATTTATCGAAAATTTATACAATTGCGTGAAAATTATTTGCACGTGTGATTACAGGAAATTGCATGTGAAATCAAACCTCATTTCTAAACAGTCGTAAAATCATTTTTTTTAGTTCAAATCTAATAAATACGAGGGTTCAGCATATGCGTGTCTTATTTCTGCTGTATAATTGTATGCTTGTATAAATTGTATGCAGAACACAACGAATGTTCGACATGAGTCAACTATGCCTCAGTATAAACCATCGACTTCACAATCCACTATACATTGATATGAAAAATCATTACAACATTGATATGAATTTATTTATTGCAAACTGACCCAAGAAAAAACATAATACTAAACGAGGAAGACACGATGGTTATACAATAAGAGGATAGATGAGTACCGACCAAGTAAAAAGTTGAAAAAATACTTTTTATTGATTTCTCAAACATTATTCAAAGAAAAGAAGATATTTAGAGAATTTTGAGCTTAATATATATCTTACTTATATTACAATTGCGAAGCTTGAATTAAGATGATGTACACCGTAAAACGCAGTTAAAACTTTGTGGTCGTAATATAAATCATATTCCTCATCAATTATATACATAATACTTGTTGACTGACATCGAATGAGATATCCCCTTTTTTCTTAATGATACCTCAGCATTCTGAAATATGTTATAATTTAATTTTCACTTGGTCGGTACTTCACCATACTCTTAAATGCAGACACCTCATATCTATGCACACACGTATATTCCAAACATTTTGAATAATCCATTCAAAATGTAAAAATAAATTAGGGATAAAAAAAGCTATTAAGCTTATATTATTATACAAACATATATGATATGAGCAAATCTTGTTTAAACGTTATATGAAAAATGGTGTTCACTGAAAAAACTGGTGTCTGAAATAAAACATTTTTGTCGTCACTTTTAAAACACGAAATATGTTTTATATGTTAAAAAGATAGGCTAAATTGAAAACACTAAGAAATGTTTCAAAAGTGACTACAAAAATGTTTTATTTTAAACACTAGTTCTTGCTGTGTTGTATTCAATTGTGTATACTATTGCAAAGTTTAATATTTTCGACTTGTTGCGTTTTTTGTATTTCAGTTGATTCAATAGCTTTTAAATATTATTTCTTCAACAAAAGTCTTTGATTTCCTAATCCAATGATTTAAAACAGGGGTTTCAATGTGTCTGCCCTTGTATAAGTATTATCAAAAATCGAATCAAATTATTGAAAATCACATCATTAGTTTTTCTGCCTGCGCTTGTGCGAACTAGATTTGGTAACAAACTCACTTTTAATTGAAGCCTGAAAATAAACTTACTTTGTTTACTGATCTTACATCTTTAGCGAGTTCATCTGTATCGCTGCTTTCGTCATTGCCATCGTATAATGTTAATTCAAAGTCTGATTGGTTTAATTTTGGAATAGAATGCCTCTTTTTATTCAATTTATTTAATTCTTCCTCAGATTCTGTAATACATAAAAATTATTCATTAAATCAATTAATTATAATGTTTACACAAATATTTTTTAATAAACAGGCCTGTTCCATACTTGTTTGTGTCCTTGTTTGAAAAAAAATACGTTTCTCTTTGTTGTTTCGAAGTATGGAATAGGCCTATTATGCAAAAAAAATAAAAAATCTACTATTAAAAATAGATTTAATACTAAAAATTGTAAAATGTCAACTATTTTTTTTTATTATTTAGTTAAATAGTTTATCAACTTTGACTGTTTATTATCATTTTATTAACTCATTTTTTCATTCATTTTTTGTTTATGCTTCGAAAATGTGGTCTCTAAATAACAAAAAATGAACACATTCTTACCTGGTATAAATATGGCTTTGCGTTGCATATATTAGTTTAAAAAATGATAAGTTGTAACTAATTGAAAAAAAAAATCCAAGCTTTTTTTCATAACTGATTATGACTTTTAGACCTCGAACTATTTACCAGGTCATAAAAACTCGAATGTACATGTAAAATTCGCTTTGTTTACTTCGGTTTTTTTTGTTTGATTTTTTTTTTAGATTAACGTTGAAACCTTTGTCTCAAAACCGAACACTTTCCAACACGTTTAAAATAAAAACTTATTTACCTGCTAAAAATATGATTTGTCCTCTAGCTTTATTCCCATCCGGTAAATGCAGTTTATATACTTTACTTTTTTCTTCATCTTTATTTGCAAGATACTTCCTGATACTAAAATGTCGGTCATAAATATTATCCGTCGCTATATCATACTGCTTGTCGGTTTTTTTAACATAAATGTGTGCGAACATAATGAAGTCACATTTAACACAGTAAAAACAATATTTCGGAGTTTCAGAAAAATACAGCAATGCGTATTCCGCGCGTAACTCTCCTTCCACCAATTCACAGCTCTTCAAGCCACGAAAAGATAAGACTCGCAAGACTGACTCACGCCTGTGCTGCCAGATTCAATATTGCTGTCTTTATTCAATGTCGTCCCCCCCATTTACTTTTGACGCGGGGACTTTGTGGGAGAGAGACAGAGTTACGAAATCTGGCAGCACATTATCGCGCCATTGGCTATGTTCCAAAATTAATTTTCAGCAGTTTTGACTTTGTCTTGCGTATGTAGTTCCATATTTCCATTTCATAAATTCAGTACTGAAAATTGATCATGGAACATAGCCATTATCACATGGCGTATTCAAGTAGGATTCACAGAAAATATTAATAAAGGTTACACTTTTGTGAGTTTAATTGTCTGTCCTTTATTAATATTTTCTGTGAATCCTACTTGAATACGCCACATACACAGGCCGTGTTTTTAATTGTACCGGAATTACTACCAGTATATGAGTTTCTTTATCCGATCTATTATGAAGTATGTATGTATCCTTTATTAACGCAGTACTATAGTATAATTAAAAACTGGGCCACGGTCACAAGTATTATAAAGACCCCGTTTTTAATTGTACTGTCACTAAGGTGATTTTTCAGTTCTACTATCACGGAATTAGTGTCTTTTTAATTTTAATTTTTAATATACAAAGTGATTAAATATAAATATAATTAGCCGATTCTTTGGACATTGGAGAATAATTAGAATGATCGATATTATGAATTAGACTCTTTGTTTTGATTGAGTATCCGTACTCGTTTTTTTTCTATTTTGTAAGCGCCGAAAAAACGAGTACGGATACTCAGTCAAAACAAAGAGTCAAATTAAACACGTTCATAATTCTAATTATTCTCCCAAGTAAGAAGAATCGGCTAATTATATTTATAATTATTAATTTTGTATTTCAATGATTAAATTTGAAAAGACACAACTCCGTGATATTAGAACTGAAAAATCACCTTAACGCATTACATGCGTAAATGAAGGATACATATGTACTTGAGGCACGTTCTGAAATTGACTGACAGTACTGGAAGTCTCAATATATCCATGATACACAACGTTTGTAATATTCTTGCAACGCATTCACTATGATGTATCTAAAGCTTCCGAAGATCGTGTATTGCCTTTAATGTATTGAAGAGGTCCGATATCACTATTAGTAACTAATCGTATATGTTATAATACAACAAATTTTCTGCAAATAAAATGACAGCGCGTAAATTATATGCCACTGCTGATCCCGATATAACGGTTCCAGAAAGAACTTTTCGAAGATATACGGCCAGACAACAAAATGAGGTATGTAACATTATGTAAATGCTTAATTTTGTTAGTTTAACGCAAAATTTAATATACATATTTTTTACGAATTTCCATCCTGAAAATAAATGCTTTTTCAATTGTGATTTGTTTCACAGTTTGTCACTTCATATATTGAAATAAGAAATACATTGATATAAGTATTCGGCCAGATAATTTCTGAATGAAATAAAAATATTGTATTGAAATTTTTCAATGTGTTACATTATCCTCGTATTCGATACAGTTGTTTCTCGGACTCTTACATGCCCAGCAGACGGAAATCAATTCGAATTCCAAAGCTCAATTCGATTTAAATTTTGTCCGCCATTGCTGTTACAATTAAAATCTATTTAATACAATTTGGAAAATATTTCTTTAATTGTAATTTGGACACAAGAACAATTTGAGCTTGCAGCCCCAGCAGCCATAAATCGATTAAATCCAATGAAATACAATTCAAATTAAATTACTCAAATCGCGGTTGTGTCCATTTTACAATTTGATTTCAAATCTTGAAATTGTTTGAAATTGGATCGAATAGTTCATCAAAAATGGCCATTATTGTTATATTTTTATGAAATTGAAACAAATTGAAAAATTAAATTTTAAAAATTCTTGTCAATTAGGAACGTCACAGTTGATGAAAATCTTTTAATTCCAGGAGATTTGTAATGTTCATAATTATAAAGAATGAATTATTTATTTGATTAAAATGATTTCTTATTCCATTAATTTTCCCCATAACCTAAATTCGAACGGTCTAATTGTAAAATTACAATTAAAAACAAATCAATCCAATTTGAATCAATTTATTCCAATTCATTTGGAACGTAAAACCAATTAAATCCAATTTCCATATATTAAATTGGAATTAATTGATTTCCGGCTGCTGGGTGATTTCATTCAACTTGGAAATGGATTTCATAATAGAATTGGTAATTTATGTTTATCATAAAATTAACATTGTTAAAGAATCAATTTAATAATACACTAGAATCTCCAATAATTTGCTCTCTCATAATTTGCAATCTCTGATAATTCGTCATGTTCCTCCGTTATTTAGCCTTGAACCGGAAGTCACATTAACGGCAGTATTTTTGAAAAACATTCCCCAAAATATCGGAATAAATTTTAAATTCGTATTTCAATATTATTAAACCGACAAATTATTCATGAAATGTTAAGCAATATGGCCAATAATATATATATTTTACATTTTTTTATTGCGATCGTAAATTATGTGAAAATATAAAAACAATAAATAAGTTAACCTACGTTATTGACATAATGTATGTTTTCATGCGCATCGCTATAGATAATTTTCAGAAACAGTTGTAAGCTTTTATTATATAACCCACATTTTACAATTGTCTATGATATTACTGTATTAATTAGAATAATTATATAGTTTTTTAGAATTTAAATAATGTATATATGAAGGTTAGTTAGGTTAGCACATTTCGTTTGATTTGGATTACATGCATTTATGTAAAATATTAATTTTTTAACTAAATGTATTTTTTTAACAATATATCAAGAAGATAAATGTGATAGGTAAGTACCCAGTGATTGACAGTGTACCAATGAATGACACTTAACTAAATTTAATTTTTTTTATCCAATTTAAAGACTATTTATCATTTTTTGCTAAATAATTGTGTTAATGATACAATTCAAAATATTTATAGCTGCTTCAAATTACATTTTATTAGGTTCACTACAGAATATAAGATAATAAAAACTGTCAATGACTGGTACATGTCGTCTGCTTAAGGTGTCCGTCACTGGGTCTTTTACCTTAGTATATAAAAAATAATAGCATCTTCATGTGAATAATAACTTTCATTGTATTTATAATTCACAGCATCAATAGTTTATTTTAAAACTAGAATCGTTTGACGTAACCTTAAAGATTAAATAACATGATTATTAACCATTTAAATAATTTTATAATAAATATGAATATTAAAATTAAACATAAAATTTCACAATGAAGCATCAATAATTCGAATTTTTTAAATAACATAAAATAAATAGCAAATATTAAAAATTAGAATCACAACTTTTTAATTTTTGCTGCGTAGCACGCATTTTTCACGAAAAAAACAAAGAATATATCTATTCGTTTTGCTGAATAGAATGACTTTTCATAATATTAATCTATTTGTTTTGTAACAGAACTTGAAATAATGAAACTGAAAGTAAAAAGTCTTATTCTTCATGACTTGATATGAAATAACACTTTCTAAATCAGAGGCTGCGTATAAAAAGCGATCTTTGCCTATGCCCATTACTCTTCATACAACGATATAACAATTTACAAGCTTCCTTAACAATCAAAGCTTCCTTAGATAATGGAGGTGTATCGTATTCTGTTTCGCAGCCATAGTCTTCATCTTCCGTCACATCTTCTAATGATGGGTTCTTTCTTCATTGATGATTGTAGTGTACTGGCAAGCTGTCGATTCCAGATTTATTTTTAAAACAGCGAGGTTTTCGAGATTTCCCTATGACTAACAGCTTGACTTTGTGTAAACCTGTTGCATTTGCACAAGTCATAACAGTGACCCTACACGGAGAGAAGATCGAGGTATTCATAACCTCAGTAGTCGAGCGCCCTCTCCACTACTCTGCAGTGCGACCAATACTCGGCTCTTGAGTAGACTGTCGCTCGTATGGGGCAATGGTTACCCCAGAAGGAACGGGCAATTGATGCGTTACGCTG
>JABFQH010000115.1:0-10443 GCA_022816965.1 Tanaodytes sp. ZL-2020 | reverse complement strand
GGGGCACGTGTTAATCTTAATATTTTGAGCTAAAAATTTGCACAGCTCATTTTTTTATCATTTCAAAGAAGATAGGAGGGTGCACTCATCGAAATTTGAAAATTGCCATAATAAGGACCACCCTAATGTAACATATTTAATGTATATTAAACGTTAAACTAATTGTTTGATGAATAATCCAAATATTTATACTAACCAAATCCTGTCCAGCTTGTAACCGCAAGCAAGGAAACGTCTGAAAATATTCCACTGTTGAAATATTATTTTTTAAAAGAGCGTTTCTTCGTTCATTGTAGCTTATTTTCCAATTATGAACAACTTTATCCCATGGTTGTAGAAATGATTTAAGCCAGTCATATGCATTTGAAACTGAAACTATGGAATGAATTAGAGTATAAGGCTGAGCTAATTAATGGGAATGTATATTCATTTATAAATTGCAATTCATATTTTTAAAATTCATAAATACGCTCCATTTAATTATTCAGTTGAAATAAAAAATTGATTGTTTTTATTTTTATCAAGATAAATCAATTATTATACAAAATTTGTAGGAAATCAATCAGAACAAATTAAGCATTCAAGTAGAAAAACTGAAAAACATGATAAAGATAAACTGATAATAATCATTAATAATCATACTAATTAACTTCTATTTCGTTTGGTTAGGATGCATAAAATGAAATATTTACTTGCGTCTACAGTTTCATGTTGTACAGAATTTTCGATAACCACCTTTTTGGACTGATTTAAATTTTTTTTTAAATATTGATAATGATTATATAGTACACCACCACATGGAATTCTTTTGTCCGCTTCCTTTAAAAATGGTGAATAAAAGGCCACATGGGTCTCCGTTGGAAAGATTTTTTCAATGCCATAAGACAGCTCTTCAAAACGCCTTCGATTTATTCTATAAATTTAGTATGAAAAACATCAAATATTATAAAAATTATAACAATTTCGAATAATTAATAAAATTTGATCAATAATAATTGAATCCAACAGTAACTATAATCAAACAATAAATATTGTATATATACAATAAAAAATAGTGTTATATAGATATTCCATAGAGCCCAATCAGCAAAATTGAATTAGAAAAGTTGTAAATTTCATATTTTATCTTATTAATATATTATTATCAGAATTATAGAATGCAATGATTAATAAACAATTTAGTTAATGTACATACGTAAAATTGTCAGATGAATCTCCTTCCACTATATTTCGCACGAAGCAATTGTGTTCGTTTTCTATTAATATACGGCTCAGTAAATTTCTCAATGGTTTGGTTAAATATTGATTTTTATCGTAAAATTCAACTATATTTTTGCCCTTGCCAATTGAAACCAAAAATTTTTTTAAACTCTGAAAATGTTTAATAAGAATGTGAAAGGATTCTAAGCAAAATAAAAAAGATTTTATGAACAATAAAATCAAGAAAATCGGTTAATTTTCGACGGCATACTAATAACTGAAAAAGTACTAAAATATATTATTGATCAACACAAAATTCAAATAAAATTTATAATTATTATGCATACATCACTTATGTCTCGAATGTCGTTAGATCTTGACGAAGGCTCGGATGATGACACACCTTGAGAGTTCACATTAGGAGAAACATTTTCTTCGTTTACGTCAAGCCGGATTTTTTTGTAAGGCACTTCACTCAGCGATTCATACGGCACTTCGCTCAGCAAATCATCTGGCACTTCGATTATGCTTGTTGCAATCTAAGAATAATTAAGTAAATATTAAAATATGTAATTCAGGTTAATCAAATTTTATAAGAAATTATCATGAAATAAATTAATTATTGAAATAATTATAGTTCTTTATATACAACATATATAATTTATGTTATATTAAATATACTAAAATTATAGTATAAATAATACGTCAAATAAGTAACTACAAAGTTAAAAACATAATTATACTACAATATTAACAAGTTTCTATTTTCAAGTATTATAATCATGTTTAAAATTTGTGAAACGTACCGATTCTTCCTCCATATTTATTTATGTCTTCAAAGATTTTTGAAAAAGCAAACCTATAGAAATCAGAAGCATAAATTACTGTATTTATTTGCTTAGAATGAAATGCAAGTTTAATCAAATGATAATGTATATTTAAATTTAAAATTCAATGTTTTTATAAACTTCAAATATACACATAAAACATGACTTATTTTTACATTTACTTCAAGAAATATAGGCTACATATAATTCTTCTTTGTATCATTAACTAGATTTTATTGAATTATTGTTACAATTGAAAAATGTATTAATAATACTCACGTAATTGAATAGTTGAGTTCACCGGCCGGTCAAGCTATACGTCAGTATAGGTTAATAACAACATTCGTTAATTAACTGGCTGAACCACGCGTACATTCGGTTCACGTCGCGCGTTCCGAAAATGAACCAATCACAATCGGTTTTGAACGCGATGTCAGAAATATTGGAAAATATTACCTAACTGTTCATTTTATTTTATTCGAACATTCGTACTTGTTCGCGTAACATGTTCAGCAAAAATTACATTCTACTCGATTCATTTAGATCATTTAATAGATTTTACTGTTCTGAAAGTGAATTTCGACAGCTATACAATAATATTTAATCTATTTTTGCATTTATATTATAGAATTTCTGTTTTGTACCACACTTGCTTTATAGTTCAGTAAATATTATCTACCTGAATGATAATTATTAACTAAAATTTTTTCTCCGTGTATATCATGATATACTTTTTATGGTACATATATTATAAACGATAAATATCGTTTTCATTTTCATATCAACTTTCATTATTTCATAACTACGTGTAGAAAATGTGAATAAAACAGTTTATTACTATAATAGTCAACCGTCAGTTTACACTGAGAAAACTAGATAGTTAATTCCACTATCTAGATAGTTACAATAGATAGTTAAAAATCAGATATTCAATTTGAATATACAGATAGTCAATTCGATAATCGATATTTTAAATCTATCGAACATGTTATTGTACGGACGAGAACCGTCAATTGTTATTTACTTCACTCAGCAGTGTCAGCATATATATCATCACGCCGAGTCGCCGACGCCGGTGTAAACAAAACATAACATAACCTAATTATATCAATCAAATATACAGCGTGTATATTATATTTAATTAATAAATTAATTAGAAAAGCCGTATGAAAAATGGACGACTTTGTCAAAAATATGTTGGCAAAATTTAAGCTCCCAGAACTAATCAAAACGTTCCAAGGTAAAGTATCAATCATTGATATCGAATTAATATTGAATTACAAAAATCTTTACACATTTATTGATAAAAATGGTTGATTTATACATTTTATATTCACGGTTTTATTATTTTTGCATAAACATATTAGTATATTTTGAATTGAATATAGAAAACGCAATTGATAAAAAAAGTTTCGACAAATTAACTGAGGAATATATTAAAGAATTGATTCCACAAGTAGGATGGCGGATTAAATTTTCTGAATGCTACGAGTCGTACAAATCACCAACGGTATAATCTTTTTTACATTTTTACAAAAAAATTCGAATATATATATATATATATAAATGAACGTATAAATTAATGATATTAAAATAATTTTACATACATTTGTATTTTATGTTAAAACAAGAATTTGTTATGTCGTACACTGTTTCTCAACCGTATTTTGATGAATTTTTAGAGTGACACTGAGAAATCTACTGTACAAAGTGAGTTCATTGATAATTTTGACGTAGATGATACCGTGTTTTATGCATTAAATGCTGGCAAAGAAGGAACGCAAATAGTAACGAAACCAGTCATTAAAGGTATTAATTATTAAATTATTAACAATTTTTTAATAGCAACAAAATTTTAACGTAGAAAATCCGTGACATCTCAAATCATAACAACAACTTCGAATTCAATAGCATTAAAAATTCACTTAACAGTGCAATAATTATTTAAACATTTTCAAAGTTCACAAAAACTTACTTTCACTTTAATTAACAGTGTGTATTAGATAATATCAATAAATTTGAAAGTACGATTTTATTTCTCCGAATTAAAGAAAAACCATGCCGGTACTAGTGTTTTTTGCTCTAAAATTTAGTTTAAATAACATATTTGTTTTTCAAGAAAACGACAAGTTGATTTCATATAAAACTTTAAATATTAATGGGCAAGGCTTCATATTGGTCATTTGAGCAATGCCTAATTCTGTCATCTTTGAACTCAATTTTCTTCTTTATTTGCCCGGATACTTATATTTTTTTTAAAAAGTATCATATATGTGAATTTGAACAATATCCTAGATCACTCAAGTTAACGGATTTTCTGCTTTAAATGTAATTATTATAAAAGAAATTGTCTGTAATGTGAATTTATTTTTTCATATTCTCATAAATAAAAGTAATGATCATTGGAATAATATTTTGTTTATTTTCATATTTAGAAACTATAACAAGTAATGCTGCGCCTGCAATGGTTGTGTCACAACCCAATGCGAAGAAACCAAAACTTGCAGTTGAGAATTCTCTTTTTCAAAATGTTAGTATTTTAGAATCTTTGAATTTGTTTTTAAATTTTAATTACTTTAGATTATTTTTATTATTATTTTGTATTTTATTTTTTATTTTTTCTTTGGCCACTAATGTGAATTTTATCTATTTTTGTTTCATTCATAATCATGTGTGCGAGAGAGATACACTAATGTTAATAATTTTAAATTTAATAGGGCTTGCTTGCTTTTTTAAATTTGAAGACTAAAGGAAAACATTTTAAAATTTCCATGAAACTAACATCCGATGATAGACAATTTATGACTAATTCAATCGTTGATCATTTAATGGACAATTATAGCTATAATAACATGTAAGGATAATGAAATGGACTAATTATTCAGAATTTGAGTATAATTATTTCTTTGATAGTAATTTTGTCAACTATTGTATTTTTAGAATACCCGAAGTCTTTTTTATTAAAGCAGCAGAAGAAATTAAACAAACATTCACAGAAGAATCAAAACTTTCATATTATGTACCATACAAGCCAAAAACAGATATAAGTCCACGTATTCTTGCAAGTGGTAAACTTTATTCTCGTTATACTAACAGTAAAAGAGGTTTTAAAAAGAAGCCAAACACCCAGTTACAAAATGGTATTTTTTTAACATTATTTATTAATTGTTTATTAAAATTTGGAGATTTTAAAAAAGTTGATACAACATTTTAAGACGACGGCCCATCGGAAACATTAACGGCAAATTCTGACGAATTGGATACTGAACCAATAGCATTACAATACGTTAAATCTAATGTTGAATTTAATGCAAAATTCAAAGACTACTGGAATAGATCGTTTTCATTACGACAGGAACGCTGTTATTTTAGCGTTAGATTTTGAGACATTGCACCCAGAAAAAGTGGATGAATTATATAAAGTGTGGAATAATCTGTCTAAGCGCATTGTTGAAGAATGTTACTTTAATAACATTATATCTGAAGATTGCATGAAAACTTATGATCGAGGTTTGAATTTATCTTGTTTGTTCAGTTATTCAGCTTTTCCTGAACAAAATATTATAGTTTACTGTTAGTTTTTTTAATGTATTATTTTTTGATTTTTAGATACATTAGCGATTAAACATTTGCCATTACTTTTTGAAACACATGTAATAAAAAAAGGGAAAAAAACGATTCGTTATGATAAACAACAAGTGCAAAGAAATTTTTATTTTGAAGTCAAGGTAATTATACTTACAACTTTAATGCCAACGAATTGGTTGCAGCGTATATTATTTTATATTATTATTAACTATTTTTTAATATAATATTCATATTTTGTTGTAGAATGAGACAGAATTGAGAGATGAAATATAAAATCGTAGAAAAGAAGCTGTACAATTAAAGAGCACTGTTCAACCTTTTCTACTTGGAATTCGCTCTGAAAAAGATTTCTGTGTATATATAGTTGTTGATAGAACTATATATAAAGTGGACAGCATTGTCAATGGATTGGATCTTTGTTTTAAACTATTTTTTTCGCTGCACGCTAGTTATCCTGACGTGTCAAAAGTAATATGGGCATTTATTCAAAAAGTTTATCAAATAACTACACCGTTTGATAAAATATTTACCACTGTCGAATGCGTTTACAGTGAATTGATGAAGACAAGTTCATTCTAAGAGTATAAGAAAATCCAACTAATTATTAGTGTTACTTCATTTTAATGACATATATTTATCGTACCTGTGATAACTAGGTTATTCGTAAAAGTGTTATTCATTCGAAGATTTTATACGTCCAAAAATATTACTTTAAGATGGAATCTACATCAAAATTTGAAAATGAATTCGTTCGTAGCTTAATGAACATTTACGCTAAACCTTACTTACCGAGATCAGAAATTCAAACAGTCATTAGCAGTATTAAAAACGTTTTAAATGTTTTAGTTCAAAGTATTGAGAGGGATGTAGAAACAGCATCATACGCAAGTAAAGATTTAAACGTGTGCAATAAAATAAAAGCGTCTTTAACTTATTACAAATCGACGTTAAATTTGTTTCGTTCTGAATATCTGATTTTTAAATACTTAGGAGAAACTGGTTGTTTCATCGAACCAGTAGCTCAATTCATTGGTGATTATCAAAGCGTGAAAAATGGAAATTTAATTTTTTATAAATCATTCATTCAAATTATACCATTATGTTTAGTATTTAAAGTATTTTTAGAATTGCCTAATGTTTTTAGCTCCATTATGAGTTATATGCAAAAATTAAAAACCACAAATTCTGTTTTATCAAACTTTATTCAAGGTAACTTATACCAAAGAAAAGTTAATTTGTATCCGGGTAAAATAGTTATTCCAATTAGCGTGTATTACGATGAATGCGAATTAGGCAATTGTCTCGGCTCACATGCAACGATACATAAAGTAGGTCCAGTGTATATCCAAATTTTATGTCTTCCTCCTCTGCAGCAAAGTAAATTAGAAAATATATTTCTAGCTTCGCTTTGTCATTCATCTGATTTCAAACATTTCAAAAGTAAAGTCATCTTTTCTAACGTCATTGAACAATTGACTAAATTAGAACTTGAAGGCATCCAAATAACAGTTAATAATCATACACACCAAGTTTATTTTTGTACGAGTTTAATCACTGGTGATAATTTAGGTATAAATGCGATGCTAGGCTTAACCCAATGTTTTCGAGCAAATTACTACTGCCGTTTTTGTAAATGTCATCGAAGTGAAATGGAAAAACAAACGTGTGTAGACTTAAAAATTTTACGAGATCAGTTGAATTACGAAAAAGATGTATTATTAAACGTTTCTGACTCTGGAATAATCGAAGAGTGTTGCTTCAATATTTTGCCATCTTTCCACGCCGTCAGCAATCCCTATGTTGACATTGCACATGATCTTTTCGAAGGAGTTTGTGCTCTCGAGCTTGGGAAAATATTGAATAAATTAGTTTGTGGTAAAATTCTAACAATTGATCAAATAAATAGCAGAATTAGTAATTTTAATTTTCCAGAAGGCACACCAGTACCCCCTCATATATTAATTAATGATGTTGAGAAGGAACATATTAAAATGTCTGCGTCTGAAATGCTATCGCTTTTCATGTATGCATCTATTTTATTTGGTGACATTGTTCCACTGTCAAATATCTACTGGACATTGTATTTGAGATTACGCGAAATTGTTTCTATCATATTATCCCCATTTTTCGATTTTGAACGTTGCGAGTTTTTACGATTACTGATAAAAGAACATCATGAAAAATACATTAAGCTTTTTGGATTTTTAAAACCCAAACACCATTTTATGATCCACTACCCTGATATTATTAAAGAAGTTGGACCTTTAGTTAATATATCAACATTGCGGTGTGAATCCAAACATAGGCAAATGAAATTAATAGCTAATTCAGTTTCAAGTCGAATTAATACTTGTAAGTCTATAGCAACACGAATGCAACTGATGTTATGTAGTACATTTTATTTACAACGGTCATTTGAAATAAATTTATCCCTTACGTTCGCGAAAAATGTTCAACTGAATACGGATGAAAAATTAATAAATCTTTTGAAAACCCGAAATGGATATGAAAATTTTCAAATTTTAGACAAGATAAAAATTCAGAGTACTGTATACAGAAATGATAATTTTATAATTCTGAATTCCGATGAAGATACAATTAAATTCGGTAAAATTAAATCGATAGTATTTTACGAGAAAAAAGTATATATTTTTATTGTTTTGTGTACAAATCAGAATACTATGACGAGCATTTATGTGGGTACGCGGTTACCCAGTCAAATTGCTTTGAGTTGGTGGAACATAAACAAATGTATTATTATAAAATACAGGCGACAAAAATTGATAAAAATATTCTGTTTGTAATTCCAATCGTACAATTGTAAACTTAAAATTGTTCAATAAAGATTGTTCTTAAAAGACTATGTTTTTTGTTAAAATTTGATTTTATTATTACAATGTTAGATTAAACCAATATATATTAAATATAATAATTAACAATTCTTTGATACCTCTTGATTCGTATGATTTGCAGTATTATTTTTTCCTTTCTCAAGTGAATTTTATATATTCAATGTCACAACATAACCTAGTATCGTCACCCTAAGGGAACGTTAAAATAACGTCGATTTGAAAAATGTTGAATTAACGTTTTCTTAAAGGACATACATTATAATTCAACATAAATTGAACTTTTCACAAACGTTATATAATCGTTGATAAAACATTTTTCAAATTAACCTTTATTTAACGATTTTTGAATACAGCTGTTTCCTTAGGGTCATATTTAACAATTGTCATATTGTCATTGCAGACATGATTAATTGTTATTAATGATAGTGTTGTCATATTTTACAAAAAACTCATTACTTAATATGTTTTAATGGTAGATACTCGATTGAAACATTTTTATTGCTCTTGTTAATGGTGGTTTATTCATGTACACATAACCAGACATCATACGAGAAAATCAATTCTACTATCTAGATATTCACATGAACCTACAATCTGAAGATAGTCAACTTGAATATCAGAGATAGTTGAAATGAATATCTATATTGTTATTTTAACTATCTATTTCTCTCAGTGTTGGAATTGTGGATTGTGCAACGTATAAAAACATTAAGTCTGAAATTTCGTTTATGGTGGTGAAGTTGAGATTGTATCGTTCGTGGAGATTTATGATATCAATGTAATTATTACAAATTCTCAGTTACATACCAAATCAAAATATGGACCATCTACATCTGATTTTAAATTAAATATTGTTTTCTGGAACTATAGATAATAGGCATTATGATATAATCGATATGTACAATCAAAATTGTCACACATCTTACAAGAAGTATCGTAAACGACAGTATTATATACATAGTAAAGATGTTTTGAATGAACGCAGAAAAATTTTCAATTTAACGCCTATTTATAGTTTTGATTAGGCTGCGCGAAGCTAATTGCGGACAGTTAAAAGGGTGCAATACGGGTATTTAAGAACACATTCAACAATTTAGTGTCTTTTGAAGTTTTGTAAATACGTCTGAATAAAATCATTTTTGCTGAGGTACTCTCTATTACTAAAGAATGGGAAATTGTTCAATTTGTAATTTCAATATTCATATTTCAATTCGTTTCGCCTTGACTAATACCGTGGTTAATTCAAATAAATACTCGAGTTTAAAAAGTTTAAAAAAAAATGCGATATTAGTTTTGGGGTTGGTGCGCGAAGCGCATGCACTGAGAGAAATATTTCAACTAATTTTACTGTTTAAATCAGTACTCTGACTACACGAGCTGCTAATGGCCTATTTTAAGGAACGTACTCTATAAATTTATCAATGCGAATGAAAAATTTACTGTTTAAGCCGTAATATTATATAAGTTAAACAGTACTAAAAGAACATTAGAAAAAGTACCCTTTAAAATAAGTTAGTTTACTATAATTTAGTTTTGAATCTTGAATCCGTTATCTGCTATTTTTACAAATAATGAAAAAAAAATATTCCTAAAACATTTTACGCTCTAATTCTGTTCACCATCCTCAAATTTTACTATTTATACCATGAAAAAGTGGTATGTGAAGTTGTGCGAGAAACATGCAACGTCGCGTCGGTCGCATCACTCATGTTCTTGTTTGGTTCTATTCTCGAATCGTTCGAATCGAGTCGATAGTTCGAGTCTTCGAGTTCAAAAACTGAACGTACCAACATTAGCATAATATGATGAGCAATTTCAGCTTACGCCGAGAACGTCAACAACTCGAGAATGCTTCCCTTGAATCCGTTATAACGGTGATGACGTATAGTTTGTAATAGTTGGCAAATTATATTTAATGAAATCTAATATCGAAGAATACATTCGAATACACCTATAAATGTATGTATTGTTATACC
>JABFQH010000114.1:0-10443 GCA_022816965.1 Tanaodytes sp. ZL-2020 | reverse complement strand
ATTAAGACACTTTAAGTGTCTTGAACATAACCTATCTAGTTTAACATGGTAAGACACTTTTAGTGTCTTAGTATAAGACACCTGTTTTTGCAGTGAGAGCCGAAAGAAATATACAACGAAGTTGCTAAAATGCCTGAGTAAGTTTTTCTTCAATTCAACAATGGAAAAGTGTTTTTCCAGTTGAAAAATTATCATTTCACTTTCTTTTAACGTAGGTAACAAATTGCACGATATTCTCAATTTTAATCCATTTTTTGTCATACAACTAGTATTTTTCTATAAGCCTTTTTGAGAAGACCATAAATTACTTTTTCAATGTTTTAGTAGGGTAAAAATTGTTTCTAACATGAACTCTTGTAATAATTATAATCTATGTTTTCCGGTAAGCATTGTACTTTTGTTTGATTTGTATGATATGTATATTTAAATATTTTTTTATCATTAGTTATTGACATGTATTAATTTAAATTTTAACTTCAATAGGCATACAAATGCGGCACTGCGAATTTCATACTTGGATTGTAAGGACTCAATTTATAATTGGATAAAAGATGCAGGGATAAAAATTGTTCCAAAGACATTAGAAGAATTGGGAACTTTATCCGATAATCAACAATTAAAATATAGCAATGGTACATTGAAGACGAGAGCTATCATAAAATCAGATGAAGTCATAGCAGTTGCACTTTTTAGTTACGAAATGATTGCATCATTGGATAGGGCGCGTGATTTTATATGCACTCCGTTATTTGTAGATGGGACTTTTAATTCAGTTCCAAAAGCTTTATTTCCATTTAACACTCCAGGAAAACAATTGGTCACGTTCATGATTAAATATAGAAATAAAGTAAGCATTATTATTATATAGAAAGGTTTGAGTTTCAATAGTTACATCTAATTTATAATTGTTTTCACATGGTTTATTATAATTCGAAGCAATTTTTGGAAAATTGGGACTTTCATACTTTTTCTTTAAGATGATTTCCTTTTTTTTTTTTTTTTTTTTTTTTTTTAGTAACGACCAATTACAATTGTAATTATTTTATATTTACAAAATATAATTGCAGCGGTACTATTTGTGAAAAAATAAGGGCTGGCTATTTATCACTTGACATAAACTGAAACATGCCAATCAATTTTCTTCACTTTTTGAAAATAATGTTTTTATAATTGCAAATATATATTTTTGCTAATTGTACTCAATTGGCACTTGTTAGTCTTCTTGAAAAGAAATTATAAGATCTGAGTGAGATGTCAATTTATTCTGTTATAAAAATTGAAAAACATAATTTTGTTCGATTGATAAGCATATACTCATGTTTCTTATTAAAATTATTTTTTCCAACCAAAAAAAAAATTGTAATATTAAATTATGTTTAACTGAAGTTCAAATTTAGTTTTAAAGATGTTTACACAAATTTTTTTCTTAACCTTGATCCTCAAGGTAATTTACATGATGTTTTGTAATAAAAAATGTAACTTGTGTAGTTGACATCATTATATTAATCTTGAAATGAATTCTCTGTTTCCAGGCCATTCCGTTTATGTGGTTTTTACTTAAGAGAAAAACATTCGATGCGTATAAAGCCTTATTCGAATTTGTTAATGAAGTGGCTCCAAATTTTCGATTTGAATCTATCTCTACTGACTACGAGAAAAATATCGCGGAAGCTGCGAAGACAATCTTTAATGATTTGAAAGTTAAAAAATGTTTTTTCCATTTCACTCAAGTAAGTTCATTGTCGATATGTTCCAATAGAAATTCTACATTGATCATCATTTAACATATTGCATCCTCTCAAAAAATTATTCAATACTTTGAAGTGGCATCGTATTTCAATATACGTTGACTTTGAATTTTAAATTCCGAAATTTGAGCTATTTATTTATTATTTTAAATTTTTTAGAGTGTTTACAGAAAGGCTCGAAACAATGGATTGCCTCAAGTGATAAAACAAATTAATTCGCAATTAAATGAAAACGACGTAAGTATATCAATAATTTTGTAAGTGTCGATTTATTTTTTTTTCATATTTACATCATGTAAAATCTTTTGCAATGCATATTTTATTGAATGACAAAATTGAAAATGAATGTTAATCATATATTTTATTCGTAGAAAGCTTCGTTGGAGATTGTTGAAACGTGCAATTCTTGTTTGTATGAAATGATGAGTCTACCCTTGCTTCCAGCCGACCAAATCGAACGCGGTTTTCAATTTATAGAGCGTTCTGCACAAAACACGTTTAAGAGTGAATTGTTTTCAAAATTGCCATTGAGCGACAAATTAAAGTCTTCGTTGAGTAAACAAATGGATTACATGAAACATTATTGGCTAAATGTTTGGAAGCCAAAGGATATTACTTGTTTCAATGATGATGAGAAAACGAATAATAATATTGAATCTTATCACAGGCTCATTAATAAATTATTCAAAAAGAACCCCTCTCCTAGAATGTTCATTTGTGAGTATGATTCTTTTTTATGCTGTACAAAATTTTTTTTACAAAAAATTAATTCATTGTATATTCATTCATATTCATTTAATTTAAATCACTTCAATTTAAAATTGGGCAACTATTTTGAATATGTCATGTGTGTTGCAGGTAAATTTGTTCATTTGCTTGATGTAAATCATTTGGAATTATTACAATTGATAGAAACAATTCGACCTCTGAAGAAAAATGCTAGGAGTGCGAGTAAAATAAATACCTTGAAAAAATACTGGTCTATGTTTACAAGTAAAGAAATTAAACTAGAGACATTATTAATTTCTTGTGGCAAACTAGTTAAGGGAAACGAAGCGTACTTCGAAAGTAAAGTTTATTTTAAATCGTATAACAACTAAATAACGAATTTAATTATTTTTGCCTCATTGAAAAAAGTATAAATTCTAGGGTTGGAATGTGATATCCCGAATGAAGAAAACGAGGAAAGAAATAATATGACTTTTGATATAGAAAAATCATCAGACGATTTTAGGGAACTTGAAACCTGGGTAACAGAGCATGGTATGAACATTCCTTTTTGTGTTTTATTTCAACAATTTTAATCTGTAACAAATTGTAAATATGATGAATGAATGTCCCGACAAAATATTTTTTTTAATGTAACAAACAATATGTTCAGTTTTTTTTAAATGATAATGTTTTAATATCTTTGTTAAAAATGCACTTTTTGAAAAAATGATTCGATAAACGTGCAACATTCAACATACCAATGAAATGTGTATAAAATAGCAAAATATTGTACAAATATTATGATCAGAGACATTTATTGATAGTGATTTTTTTGTTAATGGAGATATTAATATGTAAAATTCGAAACAGTTTTGTTTTTATTATTTTTTATGCATGTTTGTAATTTTATATAATGAGTTATATTATTTAATACAGGAAGTCCAGAGAACAATGAAAGGGATTGGTATTTTGTTCACCAAAGATATGTAGAAGATAACGGAGAAAATAAGTGCACAATTTTGCCACTTGAAACGTCATCTTTACCGCCGAGGGTTCATACTGCAGGTAGCAAATATATTTTTTTAAAGGTTTTTTTTTGAATATGTACTTTTTTATTATAATATCCTTACATTTTTCATTTGAAATATACTTCATACAAAATTTTTGACTATCCATTATTAACAGGCATTGAAACATTATTTCAGGAAACGTAACTGCATCTGTTACAGTGGAAATTCTAAGCGATTATTTAAAAGATAAAGTAAACAAAAATCTAAATTCTAAAAATATATATTTTTTTAAATAATTTATTATTTTCGGTATAAATAAAATTTATTTTGTAATATAATTTCAATTTTAGACAATGAATCCAGTGTTCTGTACTGTACAGGCCGTGTACAAATACGGCGGGAAACTGTACCATGACACTGGTGATTCAGAATCTATTAAAAATGCACTACTCCGATGGAACGATTTGCCGGAAGAGGAACGAACAAAATATTTAGATGTGGCAATTATGGAAGAAAGCTCTAAAATTCGAAGGTACGTGTTGTATCATATACCAATTTAAAGATTATCAAAAAATTATGTATAATTTCCAAAAATAATTTTTGTTTGAAGCTAAACTATGTGTCTACATCATTGAAATGTTCAATTTATTTAGAATTGCAATTGTAATTCTTAATGTCATGTACTATTTCAATGAAAAAGTTTCAATCTACTATTGAAATATACTATCAAATTATAATTCTGCAGAAATATCAAAATATTCATTTTATTTTGTCTTCTTATTGAATTGTTGCTAAAAATAATGAAATATTGATATGATTTTAGGTAATCACATTCACTGATTTGCATGAAACGAATGATGGACCTGATGCAGTATTATGACAAAATAATATATAAAAATATATATAGGGCAAATTATATAATGAAAAACCTTGCCTTGCTTAATTTTTGTTGTATGAATATGATAATTTAAAATGTTTAAGAATATTTATACAATAAGTATTTTAATGATGATGACAAAAAATTTTATTAAAAATAACTTTGATGGTTGAATGTATAATAATAATAAAATTGTTATTTGAATGTACGTTTGATATTGAATTATTATATTAACCCGTTAATATAAGTCATTGAATTATAAGCATTAAATTATAAAAAAAAATCCCAGACAATTTGCAAATTTGTTTAAAAAATATTTTTTTTTCAATATTCTATTGCTTCGCAAAACATATCTTATTAATATATAAAAAAAATAAAAATACCCCAAAAAATATTAAATAGTAGAAAATTGAGCTAATTCCTCTTAAATAGTTATTTTTAATTAAATAAATTTTATTTCTCCACGAAATAATCATTATTTTCACGCGAAAAGAATCAAATGAGTGCGTTCAGAAATTTTACTTTTGACACCTTTCCATAACCTTCGTGCCCATAGACGCGCGTGAAGTTGGCCCCATTATGAACGGTTCGCTTTATGTATCGTTCGCTTTATGGACGGTTACGGTCACTCGACAATATCTCTCCGTCGAACGCGGTTACGTTCACGTATTCCGCTCACGGCGCTAGTTCGCCCACGGCACTGCTGTCACTACAATGAACTTACACTGACTGCTTCGTATTTCCGCGCGCATTTCAATTATCTCTAACTTTTGTTAACAATAGTTTATTTCAGGATATAACAGTCTAATTCTGTGACCTTTAGAGCTCACAAAATTTTGGTCGCATGTAAAAGTATGAAAACTAAATCTTTTACAACGTATTATGTCCAAAATTGTCTAAAATCAATGTTAAATCCCATCTAAATATCAAATTGAGTGGGGCACGGGTCAATAGTTTTCAATGTTTTATAGCTCAAAATGTTTGTTTTTTCACGTAGAATCAATTTTTTGGAACGTATAACATTATTTATTGGACTTTCATGTATAATGCATAAAAATGTTTAATGTTAACGAATATTTAATAACGCTTAATATTAGAAATTTACATTAATTTAACATATAATTTGTTATTGATTATTTGATATCATTGATAACAATTCCATCTTTCAATAATCGAATTTCAATGAATAATATTACATATTTAATAATGCCATATTTAAAAATATATTATTACAATTTATTAAACTTTTCTTTCAGTGTACTATCCCGCTGTACTTATACTGCCAATATATTTTCTATATTATTAGGGTTACAAGGTTACATTGAAACTTTTTCCACACATGCAAATTAAAACAATATATCAGGAAATCAATTTATCTTTTCGAAAATTGCTCACAATATTTATTGTAAATATTTTTATTATATTTATAAAATGTTTTAATTAGATTACGTAAAAAATATTTTCTGATAATGAAATTAAAAAGTTGTCGAAAAGTAATGGAAATGCTCATATACATTCATTAAGCAACTATGATATATAAGAATAATTTTTATACATTGGCACTATATATTCATACTTGCAATGGAATGCGACCCTAAGGGAACACTTGTATTGGAAAGACGTTAAATTAATGAGAAAAATTAAATTAACCTTTATATAATGTTTGTGAAAAATCAAACTAATGTTGAATTAACTAATTTATGTCCTTTGAAAAAATGTTAATTCAACGTTTTTCATAAATATTTCAACGTTAAAATAATGCATTTAATGCTAATTCAACATATTTAACTAACAGTAAAAAAATATTTATGAAACACGTTGAAATAACATTTTCTTAAAGGACATACATTATTTAAATCAACGTTAATTTGACTTTTCACAAACGTTATATAAGCGTTAATTCAATATTTTTCTCATTAACGTTAATTTAACGTTTTTTCAATACAGGTGTTCCCTTAGGGCGAATTTCCTTGGAAAAATTATTCGGATTTTATCATACCTGCCTCTTAATGAATTTTTCTAACGGTTTACTAATAAAATAAATTTAAATGACACTATCCACTTACGATTTTGAATATTTAATGAAAGGTGAGACGCACTAATATAATATTTTAATAACTATGCGATAAGGGCTATTATACGTGTTAAAGCAATAGTTAATAGTTAGTTTGCATGTCTACATGAAAAATGAATAGCGATTCCGAGAAATATATGTATGTATACATTTATATACGTTATTTGGTTTATAGTAACTAATTGCGATTTATATTACATGTAATATAACATATCCATTTGTTAAATTTTGTTTAAATACTAAATTCATAAACGTAATCATTAATGGCAACATTAATCGCAAATTTGCGATAATAACGAATTTATGTCAATATGTCAAATTATCGACTAGTCCCGTTATTATTCAGCTGATTCAGACTATTTTTACTTTTTTGAGCGAATGCTTAGTGTGTAAATTGTGTCACAAAAATGTGACGTTCAGTCGTACATCTGGAGCGGGAATAGCATTTAAATTGGTGGTGAAGTGCTCGTGCGCCACGCGGTACGTTGGTTCCAGTCCTACTGTCGGCAATGCGTATGAAGTGAACCGCCGTTTCATGTTTGCCATGCGCATTTTAGGGAACGGACTGCAGAGTTTGAAAACGTTTTGCGGGCTCATGGACATATCTCACAGTTTCAGTAACAACATATATTACGCTTTTGTGGACATGTTTCAAATTGCTACAAAAGCAGTATTTGAATTAATTCAAAAGAGATCTGTAGAAGAGGAAATTAAACTCAATGCTGAAAATGGAAATGAAGCCCGGAAAATAAGCGTTTCAGGAGACGGTTCCTGGAAGAAACGAGGTTTTTCATCTCTTTTCGGTATCGCATCGCTTATTGGGAAATATACGGGCAAAGTTTTGGACGTTTTGGTGAAATCTTCATTTTGTCAAGATTGTTCGAACTGGAAATCGAAACAGGGAACGGAAGAATATAACGAATGGCTGGATTCGCATGAAGAAAATTGCAATGCAAATCACCATGGCAGTGCAGGAAAAATGGAGGTGGATGCGATGAAGGAGATGTTTTCGCGTTCTGAGGACTTACTTGGCGTGAAATATGTTAATTACATCGGCGACGGCGATACCAAAACGTTCAAAGCTCTGCTTGACCTTGATCCGTATGATGTTCCTATACATAAAAAAGAATGTGTAGGGCATGTCCAAAAAAGAATGGGCAGCCGACTGCGGGCATTGAAAAAAGGAACAAAGGGACTCGGAGGAAAAGGCACTGGCAAACTGACTGACAAGCTGATCGCAGATTTGACGACCTACTATGGACTGGCGATCAGAAGGCATCCGGATTCTGCGGCAAAAATGAAGGACGCTATTTGGGCTACATTTCACCATAAATCTTCTACTGACGAAAATCCCCAGCATTCGATGTGTCCGGAAGGTGAGAACAGTTGGTGCAAATGGCGTGTTGCAGAGGCAAAAAATGAATTGCATTCGTTTCAACACGACCCTCCCCTTCAAGAAAATGTTCAAGAAGCTATCAAACCAATATACGAGGCCCTTTCTGCAGATGAGTTACTGCAGCGATGCACTGGGGGAAATACACAAAACAGCAACGAGTGTTTTAACTCGTGTATTTGGAGACTAGTTCCGAAGCATTTGCATTGTGGCTCCCAAACTATTGAATGTGCGACTTATATAGCTGCAAATTTATTCAACGAAGGGCACTCTTCATTACTTAAAACGATGACTACTATGGGAATTGCTGTTGGGTTGGAAGTAAAACATTTCGCCACCGAATCTGACGAACGACGCGTGCAGGCTGCCGAACGCAGCATATCCAGCTCCGCCAGATCGGCTTTACTCGCCAAGAGAAACGAGGCAACTGCTCGGAAGGAACAATTCGAGGAAGAAGAAGGATTGATTTATGGTCCTGGAATAGCCGATTAAACGTAAGTAACAAAAACAAATTTGTTTGGTCAAAATTGAACGAAATGAATATTTTGGTCCGCCATTTTGTATCCGCTATTTTAAATTTTTAAAATCTAACTCCAAATTCATGTTTAGTAACCGAAAAAACCTTTATATCTCAATTTTGATTGAATTCGGGTAAGAATGATTGTTTTTGGGCCGCCATATTGGATCCGCCATTTTAAATTTTGAAAATCAATCTTCATATTCGTGTTCAGCGACCTCGAAAATATATAATAACATATAGATATTGAGCAAATTTAACGAGTACTGCATCGAAAACTGTTGCCCAAACTTTAAACGCGTTTTTCTCGAAACAATGTTTTTCAAAACTGCGTACACGATTACGAAAAAACGGCTGGACCAATTAACTTCTACTTTTGGCCACGCAAAGTAAACACTTTTTATTGGATCTTGACGTTCTCATAAATGTAATTTTTTGATAATAAATATTTTTTATACAGTCTTAAACATTGAAAATAACACGAAAAAACGATATTCAAACTTCAACCGCGCACCAAATTTTCAATTTTGACGCTATTCAAATTTCGGCTCCGTCAGGATCCGCCAAATTTAATGTAGATTAAACTAATTTCAACGATTTTTGATTCCAGCAAACGTACCGCCTGCTAGAGTGTACGCAGATAAAAAAGTGCCATCCAGCTTCCAGTGACATTGTAGGCGCCATTTTGTTTTTTTTGTGAAAAATTCAGAAAATAAAGTGGAAAGTACACCCAATCGAATTCCCTAAACAGATTTTTTGTATGTCTTTCCTTTGCTTCAAAAAAAAATCCAAACATTGCCTATTTTTACGTCTTTTGAATGAGAACCTGGCCTTAAAGTGATATTATCAATTTATTATTCAAAACTTCAAAATACAATTAAACTTAAACTAATAGTACTTGTAAAATCTCTGGAAAAACGAAAGATCGTGAGCTCCCGAGAATTGAGCTCCCCTTTTACTATTCCGTGACTCTAGACGGAAAACAGTAATCCTTGTGTAAGCAGAATTCTACGATCTATCGGATGATGCAATCCCTCATAGCGTCATATTTCCTAAGGAGATGTCTTAACGATGCTGCAACGGAGTTAGTGTTTTTGTTTTTGTAAAATGTACTAACAATAATTTAATCAAATTATGACCACAGCCGAATTTATCGGCAAGGGAGAATCGGTACATTATACGAAAATTGATAAATTGCCGAAACTGACAAGGAAAAGTGAAATTTAGAGCCTTCAAAATGTTATGGAATGCCCACACCCCATTGATAAAAGTGAACTATTTACTTTCAAAAAGAACAGTTAACTATGTCGTAACGAAAAATGTTAATACAGTGTTCGAATTTAAGATTCTAACACTTGAGTTATAATATTTGTTCTGACGCAAATTCTTAAAATCACGTTATATACAACAAGCATGTTGTAAAATCATGATTTATTCACAACTGAAACGATGTTCAAAGTATTTGTTCGCGTATCGTTCCATTCTATAATGAGGTTGTGTACATCTGTTGAAAGGAAGGGGAATCGTATCGGTCGCGTGTGGTAAAAACCCCTCCCTATATTATAACGGTAAAAAATCAAAAAGTCAATTCTTATCGCTGCTCGTCACTCTATGTTGTTATTTGAGCTACAAGACCAGACGAAATATATTCGTGCAATACATGGTTCGATGTGCTGTAAATACATTAAATTATTTAATAAAACGTTGAGTGCAATTCGGTAAGAGTGGAGTTTGGTCTGTGTATAATCCCTAATCTTGGTAACGTTAAAAGACACGCGTGAATGCGTTCGCCGGGTCACGGTACAAGAGTTATGGGTGAACAATATTAACTATATTTTTTGGTTATAAGTCAAGTTAAATAAAGAAAAATGGATATTCATTAAATTATAAATCTGTTATATTTTGAATTGATTATGTTTTCTTAAGCATTGAAAATGTACTAGTATTTTTACATTGTTAATGAATTATTTTTGATTACGTTAATTATGCAAATGAACTATGATAAAATGATATTGTAAAACTATTGCTGATTGATACCTAGAAACTCAACGAATTAGACGATATCATTGAAATTGTTACAGATAAGATTTTATATTTTATTATGCATGAAAGG
>JABFQH010000113.1:0-10462 GCA_022816965.1 Tanaodytes sp. ZL-2020 | reverse complement strand
TTAATCCTTGCCCATAATATTCTCAAATAAAAATGAGATTACAATTGAACATATAATTACATTAAATTTTAAATTGTAATTTAATTATGAAATCAGTTGATAGAATATTGGTTATAAAGCATTTTATTTCATTTTTTAGTAATGCAGAAATTTGTTTACAAACAGCCTTGCGACTATACGTCATATTGTCATTGTTTACTTTCATAAAAAGCGTTTCTTTCTTATACGCCTGATTGGTATATCTATTGGCATCTTTGTTTTTGAATTATAGAAATCATATATCTTTCTTTGTCTTACTCGTCTTACTATTTTGTTTTACAAATATTCCTCATATGTGACAACAGGTTTGTTCATAAGTGTCCATCGATAAGATGAGTGACAGCAAGGAAAAAAGTAAGTTGTTAGCATTAATTATTTATTAATTAATTATTAATTTGACATTATTAATGAGAATTTCATGTTATTGTCATGATATCGTAAACATTTTGTATTTAATGTCTCTAAAGAGTAACACAAATATTAATTGCGAATTTATAATATTTATATTAAAAAAGGACATACTTATATGAATTGTAATGTGTGTCTTATTTTAATATAAAATATTGCTCCGCTATTACTTCACATGTTTCGTCTTTACTGTACATTTTTTATGTACCGAATTCGCCTCGCCGGTACTTATACCGGCATCTTTGTTTCCATAACATTCGAAACATATACATCTTACTTTGTCATACCCATATACTCGACAAACGTATAAGTGTATTGCAATCTAAATTTTCCAATAATGAGTTATTCATTCAATATTATGATTGACAATACGGCTTAACATATTAATTGATTAAACATATTAATTGTTCGCTTTATTATCAAATCACTTTTTTTAACCTGTTTCTTCAATTTAAGTGAAACATTTGGTTGAATGAAAATAAAACAATTTGTCATTTTTAATGCAATATATATTACAAATTTCATTGTAGCATGAAGAATATTTGAAAACATTTTCTTAAAAATGATTTCAAATTTTTTTCATTAAATTACAACGCATGCGCTATGAGGAAAATTTCTCTATAAATCAGAATGAAAAATGAGTACACCAATAAACATAATATTTTATGTTTAATAATTCTATTAATAATAATAATAATTATGTTAATTTTTAATTATTTATTCAATTTTTATGTGAACATTTTTAATTTTTCAGAAATATCGGAACTAGCAAAAAAAATTGCAGAAATGCAGAAGGCTTTGCTCCTTCTGCAAGAAAGCCCGGACGAGCAGGAGGGGCAACAAGCCGCCGAAAATACCGAAAGTTCCGGAGGTGAAAAAAAAAAATGTGAGTCACAAATTTTGTTCGCACTGCAAAAACTGGTGTTTCAATTAAATCATTTTTGCAGACTTTTTTTAAACATTCTTTAGTGTTTTATATTTCTTACTAACACCCAATATCTTCAAATATACTACGAATATAATTTTCAATATTAAAATCACTGGCCATTTAGTATTGTTGAATTATTGTGAGAATATCTATAATTATTTTAGGATAAATTAAATCGATGTTTTCAGATATTGTTTTCACAATATATTTTAACTTAACATTTATATATTTTCGAATATATAAAATTATATTCAGAGTATATCTTAAAATATAGTGGTTTAGTAGGGTTGTAGCCTATATTTTTAACAAATTTTTGGTGTCTTAAAAGTGGCTGAAAATAAAGTGCACTGCACTTTTTCCCATACTTTTAGTACAGAACATCATAGCGCAAAATATTTGTTATCAATTTAAAGAAACTAAATCAGATTTGTGTGGAATGTTTTGACAAATTGTAAAGTAAATTTTTCAAATATGTTGCATTTTATTTTTTATACATGGAGAAAAAATCTAGAAACAATAACTAGATCCAGTACTGTGGAGCAATAAGTATATTAAGGATATTTACGCGTGTGGTGGTGGGGGGGGGGCCTCCGAAAGAAGGTTGTAAATATGAACAATAACAATTAATTTGAAATATAACTACCCGAGATTAACATTTTCAATTAAAAAAAGTATTTTCTTTTACCATTGTGTTTCTTAGGTGTTTTTCTAGTTCGAGTTCACCGTGACAGATGTTTAAATTGTTCAATAGTAATAATAAATAGATTTGTTGCTAATATCATTTGTGTTACTTCATAAATAAACCATTATCAACTGACCACCTCGGAATAAAAAACTATAAAAGGTTAATAGTTAGAAATCTTGCTTATTACTCTTCAAGGTTAAAGTGAAAATTTTGAATGAACAATTAGAAGCAAAAACATTGAGAGAACTTGGTTGTAGTTAGAAATACAATAATATTTTAAAAATACTGCGATGATTGCTTATAGTATTTAATATTGGATTTACAAACCTGTTTCTTGTTGAATTAAACATTCTTTTTAATTGCAGATCGAGGAACAAACGCTGGGCGCCATCATAAGCGTTACCAGAAAGGTAAATAAAAAAATGAACTATCCTGTTTATTTCTTCAGATATTGTTTTACTTTTGAATTGTTGTACATTACTTATTACAAGAGATAGTGAATAAATTTTAAACGTTAAATGTATTTAGATTGATTGCATTTAAAGTAAATGGTTTTTTTAATAAGATAAGCTACTACACTATATAATTACTACTATACTATAAATCTGACATTTTTTGACATTTTTTAATGGTGACATCATTAATTGAGTTTAAATAAACTTTCCAGATGGCCAAGAAGAAAAAGGGGGTGATGAAGGAGGTCAAAGTGGAGTTGGAAGAGGGCGTGGAAAAGAAGGTGGTGCAGGTCGTGGAAGAGGAGGTGGAAAAGGAAGTGGAAGAGGTCGTGGAAGAGGAGGTAAAAGAGGTGGTAGAGGTCATGGAAAAGGAGGTGGAAGAGGAGGAAATATAATAATATATATGTGAATAAAAGTTAAGTAGAATTATAAACGTGTTTATTATTTAAAAAATTATAACAATGATATTTTATTATAATATTATTCTAATATTGATATTTCTATTATATATATTACACATCATTATTCAAATTTTCTCTGGTACTATTTCATTTCATCACGAAAGAGCAGACGTTGTACTGTTTTAGTTTCGTCGCTAAATACGGACATTTGACATTGTATTATTCGTCGCAAAATGCAGACGTTATACTATTTTTTGCGTCGCAAAATGCAGACGTCTTCAAATGAAATTTTCGTCGCAAAATGCAGACGATCCAGTTCTACAGTGCACTTATCGTCGCGAAAGGCAGACGTTGTATTACTTTCTTAGCGTCGCAAATGCAGACGTCTTACAATCAATTTTTCGTCGCAATATGCAGACGTACTACAATGCATATTTCGTCGCAGAATGCAGACGTTCTACACTGCATATTTCGTGCAACAGATGCAGACGTAGTCTGCTTATTAATAATATATATATTAATAATATTTATTAATAGCTAAATGTAAATAGACGGATAAAATGGTAAACCGATGATTACTTTGCTGCACATCACTGAGTAGTGTCGGTAAGAACAGAAGATGATAACCTCTACGTTCAATCAATGACAGTTGAACATACATTTCTGATTTGTTATCTTTGTTTACATTTAGAGTGTCAATGAGTGCTTTATGTTACACCACTGAGTATCCACCCAGACACGGGTATGCATAGAGAACGTTGCAATGTCGCATTCACAATGTTCACATAACCTCTTGTACAAGTTGTGTGAGCAATAACATTTAGAAGACGTTATATCAACCTTGTGTATGCGACATAACAACGTTCTCTATGCCTATGCCGTGTCTGGGCAGGCAACAACGTACTTTACAATGAATTCAAAATGAACTCACAGAGAATGAAAATGTCAATTACAAGTAAATTACATGTGAAATAAAAGTCAATTAAAATGAACTCGGATCGTGAAGTTTCTGTGAGTTTCACAGTTTAATTACTTCTTATTTACGTGTGAAGCATAAGTGAACTAAATGTAAAAATGTATATTATCCATCATAACCAGTGATTTACTTTGAATTGTTTGTCATGATGCATTCAGGAATACACTTTATGTATTAAATTTCTTGAATAAATACTATACAAAAACTTCACAATGTGAGTTTATTGTAATTGACTTTTGTTTCACATGTAACTAACACGTAATTAACATTTTCCTTCACTGTGAGTTCACTGTAAATTCATTGCGAAGTTCTTTGTTGACTGGATATTCAGTGGTGTGACATAAAGCACTCATTGATTTTCATTACGTACCTTGGGTACGTTTCAAAAAACCGTATCGAATCGGCATTGAAAAAACAGATTGTCCAATAGACATATTTAAATTAGTCTTCTTCAGTACCTGCAAACAGAGTTAAACTTTCATTATTTCTTGTCTTATTTTTAAGATACACAGTATCAGAGCCCAACAAGTTTAAATGCTCTTTTGAAATAACAAATGTAGCAGCTGTTTCATTTCTACATTTCAATGATGACCTGAAGACACAAATTGCGTTGACAGTGTCAGGGCCTAATCTGTTCCGTTTTTTAGTTTTAACGTCTGGTAGCATAGAAAACAGGCGCTCCGCTCCCGCATTAGAATGAGGTAATGCTCGAACGATGTTTAACAATAAGCGCAAAGAAGGAAATCGTAATTCTTTACCCGCAGTTTGAAGTGAACATATTTTCATCCACATTTGATCAAATTCAAGATTTTCTAATTCCAGTTTCAATTCATGGTCAATGCAAGCTATTGAAAACCATTCTCGACGAAGTTGTTCAATATTTACAAATTTAAATTGGTTTGCTACCAGGGAAACTTCGTAAAAACTAGTGTGTCGGTCCTCATCGAAGAGTACGTTTCCCGATTCGAAAACCGTAATTGCACGTAACAAATCATCGTTCCAAGGTAACCGAGAAGAAATTTCTTTACAACACCTAATATAAAAGTTTAAACAATTTGTACGGAATTCATTTATTTCTTCAAGAGTCATATGACAGTCCTGCAGTTCCTCTTGACATTTTTCTCCAAAATGAATGTTCCCTAGCGGAATGTGATTTTCTTTTGCCCCAAAGTCAATAGTATCCAAGGGATTGACTAACTCATCCGCGACAATGAATTTCGAAGCAAAAATGTACAATAACCGCTGCGATTCAGGTTGCAATTTTTGAATTACTGTTTTATCAGTTTGGAAAAAAGCATTAAATTTATTAAAATATTCTAATGCATGGTCTAAAAAGAGAAGGTATAATTTGGTTTCAGGATTTTCCATTTTTTGCAACAATTTTTTGGCTTTGGAATTTTTTTCCGTATAAGCCAAATCTTGAAAAAGTTTTATTAGATTTTTCCAATTTTCTAAAATTCTTTGGATGCATTGCTGACGAACAAGCCAACGAGTTTCAGCTAATTTCAATATTTTACGTTGGGATTCCATAAAAGATTCCTGGATAAGTACAAATATAGCATTACGTCTTGGACTTAGATTGATGAATGCAGCAACGTCTCGAAGAAATGTATCACACTCTGCTGGAATGGTATTGCACGCCGAACTCACGGCTAAGGCTGCCGAGTGACAAACACATGGTAAGACAACAGCTTTTGAATTTTTTTCTACAATTTTTGTCTTGAATGATGCTTTGCACCCCATCATAACAGATGCGTTATCGCACCCAAGACCCACTAAATTACTCAACGGAACATTTTTTTTAAACAACTCCGATTGAAAAGAATCAAACAGTTTTGCAGCGGAACAATCGGTAGCGTCCAAATTAATGATCTGCAATAACTCGCATTGCACTTGCAATGTTCTGGGTTCAACATATCGCAGCATCAAAGAGAACCATTTATCGTTCGTAATGTCAGAAGTTTCGTCAACCAACATTGAATATTGCGTGTGACGCAAATTTTCTGCAATACGTTCTGTTTCCCGAACTTGCAAAACGTTTCTTATGATGCCAGAACATTTTTTCGGGCCCAATTTAATTTTTTTTAATACATGTGGATCCTCGCCAATTATATTGACAATTTCTACCAATAAACTTGATAACTCGAATGGTATATTTTTTTCTGCAAAGAAAGCAGATAACCGAATTTCTGCCGCAGCAACTTTGTCGGCAAAAGGAATGTGTTCATTAACATTATCAGAACTGCGACTGGAAGAAACATCACTAGAAGCAGGTTTATTAGCAATATTATCCATATGCCTTTTTGTTTGTGAATGTTTTTTAACTTCAGAAAGCCCACATACTAATACTTCATTACAAGCAGAACACATAAATTTAGTTTCATCGTTCGAAACGGGTTTCAACCAGGATGACCAAGTAGGATCTTCATCATACCAACTCATTTGAAAACGTTTTAAAAACTTATGAGATTGATCTGAACTCGACACATTTGAAGATAACAAGGACTCACTAATCGAAGAGGCTATAGTTGGCTCGAATAATTGTGCCCCCTGATCCGAGGAATTAGAATTGTCGAAGTTTTCAGACATACTAATTGCATTACCGTGATACAAATCCCTATTTTTACAATGGCTTTTAGTATAAGAATGTTTCAAGATCTGAGACAGTCCGCCAATAAAATTTTTTTTGCAAAAAATGCAACGAAATTGAGTTTCGTCTAAAGGAACACGTCTTAACCAATTTTTTAGCTCTGGGTATTCTTCGAACCATTGGTCTCTAAAACGTTTTTTTTTACTCGTTAAAATAACAAGATCCATTATAAGAAAAAAAAAAAACCCTACAAAACATGTCAACTGATTACAATTGTTTACACTTATAATATATATGCACTTGACTGTAATTTCAATAGTTGGAAAAGCTCTTCTCAACATTTCTTTAAAAAATTTAAAAATAAATGTAAGTACCTAATACGAACAAACTTAAAAATTACAAGGAAAAAACTATATTATAATAATTACCAATGAAAACATACATTAAAAAGCTGAAATATTATCTACCCCTGATGGTAAAGATCTAATTGGTAAAAAGTTAATTTACTTTACAAACTAATTTTAGAGTAATTTTCAAGCAATGGTAAAGTATATATTCTATTTCTTGGCAACCCTGGTGAAATTGATTCTTTGAAAAATTCTGGAAAAGTCTGAAAAAGTATGAAGGATTCTAGAAACATTATAAAAATTATCAAAATCGGGACTTTTCCGACTTTTTCAGAGAATCATTTTCACTACGGAAAGCTGATGTAAATCATGCAAAGACGTGTAAATTTTCCTATATATTCCGGCAATGCATGAACAAAACCTGAACAATATTTTTCGTAAAAATGTATGGTAAAAATTCTGCTATTTCAGAGCAAGCTAGAGTCTCTATTTAGACCAATACAAACGAACATATAATAAGTATGAGAATTTTCACAATAAATTATTAGGAAAATTTATATAATCGACGATTTTTTCCTAAATTCCTAAATTTATGGCAACATTTCCTAGAATATTTTTATCCGCGTAGGGCCATTATTTGCAAAACTAATTTACACTAAGAGGAAAGTTACAGCCAAAAACAAATATTTTCATTTTTTCATTTTAAATGTTTCCATTTTTTTTGGTGTATGATATACTGCAAAATAAAATATTATGTAATTATTATACAAGCAAAAGCTTGTTAAAGTAGTTTGTAACTATAAGTGCTAGAAAGGTTCCAAGGTTGAGTGGAAGCAACCCTACTGAAAGTAAATGACATGCTATTGTATGTAAAAAAAGTATATACTTTTATACATACCTGAATTCGGACTACTATTTCATGTAAAAAAGTATATACAATTGTATATACTAAAGTACATGAAATAATTATTTTCAAAGCGTTTTTTCATAAAAATGACCATACTTTTAGTACATACAAAATTATGTACAAAGGTAGATATTATCTCATACAAAATAGTATCTGAAAAAGTACATACAAAAGTAGGTACAGTTTTTGAGAAATTTTTTATATTTGTTTATGTTTAGTTATATTATAAAAAATAAAAAAAATTGTATGTACTTTTGTACATCCTTTTTCATATACTAATTTGTATACGACACACTGAGAAAAATATTATAATAAAAATTACAATAATCATTTGAAAGCTGTTGTATAAGCCTAAAGTGACGAAACTTGTTATGTTTCATAGTAAAAATCATTATAATTGTCATACATTTTATAATATTTTATTAAACATTTTACAATGAAACATAACAATTTTCGTCACTTTAGGCTTATACAACAGTTTTCAAATGATTATAGTAACTTTTATTATAATATTTTTCTCAGTGTAGCATCTACTTTGGTACATAATTTTGTATGTACTGAAAATGAGGTCATTTTCATGAAAAAATCCTTTGAAAATAATTATTTCAGATACTTTAGTATATACAATTGTATATACTTTTTTACATGAAATAGTAGTCCCAATTTAGGTATGTACAAAAGTATATACTTTTTTACATACAATAGCATGCCATTTATTTTCAGTAGGGAAGACAAATAAACAAGTGACAAATCACCTTAATGGGTGTGCGGACCCCAGCCGAGGGTTAGTTTTTGTCATCACACGAATAGAAAATTGTTTATGCATAGGTTGCATACAATATTTTTCAGCCCTTAGTGTGAGAAACACCATTTTTCTGTACTTCCATAAACGTCTAGGGTACGAAAAGATGGTCTTTTCCGCACTGAGTGCTGAAATATGTTTACGTGATTTATACTCGGCTTCGGAAAATATCAATTGCCCCTGATAATACATAATATTTTATTGATATTTTAAAATGAAAATTTTAAAATGAAATATGAAAATATGTATTGTATTAAATATTAAATGTTTCATCATACGCTTAAAAAGTTGATTCTGAAATTGAACTTGATGAGACGGGACGTCTCCAGTAGACTCCTCCTCCCTCGAAGAAAATCGTGGTTACCCACTGCAATTGTTTCGGCTGAAACGGTTTTCTAACAAAAACAGCATTCATAATTGATTAAGGTGATGTTCTACAATTGCACAACCCAGCAAACGGGAATTTTTTAAACAAATTATGAAATGTTGAAAACGGTATTAAAACATTTATAAACAGATAAAAACATTTGAAATTATCTTAAAAAGTTTTTAAATATTTTACAATGTTTTAATACGGTTTTGAGGATTATAAAAAGTTTTATAAAATTCACGTTTGCTGGGAGGGTAATAATTTGCATCTAAGACTAATTAGAAATCACTTGCCTGATGTAGCAAAGAACAAATTTAAAAGAACAGGACTACCTTCGGGTAGTGTGCCTTCAACTCGTGTATAACTGGAAAAAAAATTCCAGTAAGTTTGTAGGTAAGTAATAAATACATTCTATAAGCAAATTTTAGTTATTCAATTTCAATTGAAATAGTTGATTTTAAAAATTAGGATTTGCATGTACAGTTCGACAATAAAATCGACCGTAAAGTCGACAGTAATATCTTCTGGGTATACCTACATCTTATTACACGTAGAAAAATGAATCGTAAAAATTACCTATTTCGTCGGAGAAACATAAACGTACTTTACTAAAAATTATCAAGCTAATATTCAAAGTCTGCATTTGTTTTCCTGACAAGGTTGGTTATATTTACGATTCATTTCTCTCCGCCGAGCAAATGAGATTGTGTAAAAAGGTTTTGGATATTTACTATATTGAATACATTTCGTTAAACACATAAGATGTTTTGAAAAAACCCCTAGTTTATGCAGCATTAATTTTGTTTCTCTCCAATAACAATAATAGCCATTAATTATTTATCATAAATTTTTTTATATACATATACAGGCTTCAGTACATTCGTGCTTCTTCGTTTACCCGTCTTGTGAACAAATCGATTTTTCCTTGTCTTACTCATTGGTACTCATGCCTATATAATTTGCAAAACAAGGAGAAACATATTCATTTGTATCTCAAGGCAACAAGGATGCAAACAAGAACAGGTGTATTACATAATTAATTCTAATTTGATTGATTCTAAGATTGCTTCGTTAATCAAAAATCGCTAAATTTCATGAAATTCGACAAATAACCTACGACTGTATATATATATATATATATATAAATAAGCAAAGTAAATCTATAGCAATGTAAGCAAAAGGGACATATTATTTACGCATGCATCAATCCAGAATCAAATCATGAACAATATTAGATGAATATAAATTATCTTACCTGGTTTTATACTTTTTTATTATAAAAAAATGACGAAATTTGTTTCGGACGAGCAAACTCCACCAAATTCTTAAAATGACAAAAAGAAAGAAACATAACAGTCGCGTTCCTTTGTTTTTTAAGATTCCCGCGCGAGATTTCTTATTTGAATTCATTTCAAAGTTTACGAATTTTAGTAAATAGAATTAATTATAGCATTATTAACATTATGTTATGAGATGATTTTTCTGTAATTTATATATATATATATCTTGTAACAATATAATTAATTTCAAATGATCAATAAATTTCTATGAATT
>JABFQH010000112.1:0-10547 GCA_022816965.1 Tanaodytes sp. ZL-2020 | reverse complement strand
CCCATGTTCAGAGCAAATAGCTCAATGCCAGCATAACTCGATTTTTTTGTGGTTTCGTAACCAAAATTGATGCAACTCGCACAACGTAAATCAATTTTTCGAGCGAACCCATTTTTTTCATCATTGAGACCAAAAGATAAAATCGCACTATCGCATTCAGGACATTTCAGTCCCGAAAGTAAATTTGACAGCAGAGGTAATTTCACAAGTACGTAACCTTCATCTGAGTCAGCAACACTATAATTTTCACTAGTCGTGGATGCGGATGCCAAAGTTTGTTTCCGAATGTTCATCTTCTTAAAACTTTCTGTAATATCTTCTGTCGGAGATTCAAGTCGATCAGTGTCGTCTGATTGTTCATTTTCTGGATCACTACTTACATTTTTGCCGCGGTGTGATCTCAATGTCTTATAAAACTGGGCTCTCTTTCCTTTCGGCATTTTAGTTTTCGATTTTTATATATTATTTCAACCAATAAACCTTATCAAGTCGTTTTATATGTCAATGTCAAAATTATAACCACATTCTGATTATTCTATTTAAAAAAATTTAAAATTATTACCGATTATTAATAACCGAAAAAATTATATCTATTTGTACAAATGAAATAACACAGTTTTTTTTACAAATTTTTGAATAATTAAATCGGATTAGCGTAGAAGCGTGGGACAATAAATTTCGAAAAAATCTATCTACTCCCGCAGTTTGCAACGGATTGCTACAAAAATTTTTTTGTATATAAAAAAACATATTTTGAACAAATTTACAGAAGCTTTTTACAAAATAATGATTTTTACGCGAGTTAGAATTTTTTTTTCAAAAGCGGGTGCACCGCCGGTCTATTTGAACACGCCATTAAAAAACATTCATTTCGACATTGTTAATCCCAAAACTTTATCCGCCTACGATAATTTTAAGTATAAGTCATTTTTTTGCCGTTGTCTCCCCTTAAATTTCATTTCGGTTGAAGCGGTTCTAATGTACAAACTCAAAAATGCTGCTGAAAGTCTACTTCGAAGAAATACAACAAAGGTGTACATGGCTAATGCAGGTGATGCCATGATTTCAGTATTTACAGCATGGATGACACGATTGCTGGCGATGTATGCGGAGAACTGTTCTCATATTGTAGTAGCCCTGTTTTCCGAAATACATAAGGTGATAGACACTTCGCCATAAGAGGACACAATATCCACGGAAGAACTTCGCATTTCACCAACAGGGCTACTAAAAGAGTAGAACGGTTGTTTTATATTACTGGCGATTATTTTTATGTCAGTAACGGAACCAAAATTGAAGGTTCAGCATATAATAAATCCTTTTTACATAAAAAAAAACGTAAAAAGTTGTGTTGAAATATTGTTGTTATTAAAAACTATTAATAATTATATCGTATCATATTTAATTAGAAATCCTGGTTCGATAAAAAGGGATATGGAGTTAAAACTACGAAGCAATTTCACAAAGGAGATTTTGTTGTTAATTATACTGGTCAATTTCTATCAATGAAAGCTGCCAAAATAAAAGAAAAAAAATATGAAAAGGAAATGCACCGGGGTTGTTTTATGTTTTTCTTCAAATTCAAAGATAATCGTTTGGTAAGTATAGATATTAATTTCAAGTACATTTCTCAAGTGAAAAATTACCTAAGGTATGATGTTCAATAACTCATAACATAGAGAAATTGATCTTATTTAGCACAATTATTGTTTGTACGGTAATACACAATTTTGTAAAGTTTGGAAGCATTTGAATGTCTGAACACGACTCCGGATGACGCATTTAATGCTATAACTTGAGAACTGACATCGAAATCTTAACAAAATACAAGATTTTTTTTATCTCGAAGAAAGAATCTATCGAAAAAAACGATGGTCTGTATCGTTTTGGAGTTATAAACGATTTCATGTCTAGTTTCAATATAAACATGCAAAAATTTTCCGGAAACTGCTCTTCGAAATACGAGCAATACGACACATGCCTTAGCGAAAAGGACAATTTAAAACTATTCGTATTGCAAATTGCACATAAAAATTGAATTCAAAACTATTGCAAAATGTGAATTTCATGGCTCCCAAAGTATGCACCTTGTTTATACGGCCCTTCATGACCGTCATACCTTAAACAATTTCATCTGGTTAACTACTTTCTGGAAAATGTAGCTTTGTTATTCCAGTGTATATTATGAATATAGTTAACCCAGTTTGTCTAATGATTTTACTTCCTTCACTGATACTTTGTATACATTATATCATTACATTACATATTTGTAACACTATAACTCGTTTTTCTAGTTACGATGCAACGGAAGAGTCGGAGGATTTGGGTCGCTTTATTAATCACTCTTTCAATCCAAATGTAACTCCAAAAGTAGTCGAATACAAAAATGAACCAAGAATCGTTTTTATTGCTAATAAAGACATAGAATCAGGAACTAAAATTCTCTATAACTATAGAGACCAAAAAAAAGAAGTGCAAAAACATTTTCATTGACTGAATCGATTCAAAAAACCAGGTAAATTTTACAGGTTGAAAATATTGTAGCGTGACTAACAATTCAGTAAGTAATTATTTACATATTGACTGTAGTAACGTTTATACTTGAATTTAACCTTCAAAAGGATGCAACACTGACTATAGGAACCCAGAACCACACGTATAGTATACTTTAAAATATGGTCGAAAACCATATCATTAGGAAATGACGCATTAGAACCGAATTTTAACGAGGTGGTTGGTCTTGCTTGAACAAAAAGCAATCTGGTGGTACTTCAGTCTGTATTTTTAACCTAACAATTTGTCAAACGATTTTCACCAATAGATTGTGAATCATTATAACATTTCTGTTGACAAATTGGTTTAACGTATCATGAAACAATATATGGATTGTTTGGTATCTGCATCAACTTCCATTCACAAAAAAACCGACCAACTTGTATAGAGGATCCTTTACTAATACATTGTTAAATAAATGTCCGATGTTAGTGTCTTTTCTTATTAATTTGAAAAAACATCTTGAATCTCATTTTAGCGAGTTGGTTGGTCTTAGTTAAGAATGGAAGAATCTTTATATGCAAGGCGATTGTTCTTTTATTGTGTAATAATTTCAAATAACTTGTCAAAACTTGATGATTGATTTTGAGGTTTGGAGTTTATGATCAATTTATTGACTTTATTACGGGATAAATCTTCGATTATATCGTATTTGAAAATTTTTTTTCTCCTCGCTTAAACTTGCTTTTTAAAAATGATTCTCATGTGTCGTTTCAGAAAATTTTAAAAAAGGTGATAACGTTGAAATCGCAACCAAAATTCGAGGTTACGTTTGGGTGTCGCATCCTCTTAAAATTCGAATCAATTCGTTGACTATAATAATAGCAACAGAAACTAAGAAAAGGCTTTATTACAACAATATGTTCCTAAAGTTTCAAAAAATGTTTCATCCTCTTAAGAATTAATTTATATTAGTTATACATAGAGTTAACAATTTTCAAGTACTGCAATTATTTTAAATTAACACGTCATTCTTGATTTCAATTATAATGTTTACTGTGTTTTAGTCATACTGTCAAATTGTAGTTGCACAGTCTTTTTCTCAATGCGGTCTTAATTTTTATCCTTCATACCATAGAATAAATTTATACTCTTGTTGCATTATTCGGGTATCATTTTGAAATTTTTTAAACCGTTAGAAAACTGAGCCAGATTTCCGATTAATGCATAACAAGAAAATACATAAAACAACAATATTTCATTGAATGTATAATGGAGCTCATTCAATGTACTTTTTATAGACGAGACATGTAAAGCCATCATTACTAAATCAACATTTTTTCTACAAATAAAAATTTACTGAACCTAATGTTTAAAAAAAATGTTAAAATTACATGTGGAACGCAAGGCCAATTTCGCTCTTGTGACACCCGTGCGGAACGCATGTGATTTTATCCAACAGAGAAATCGATAAAAGAGTTTAATTTGATTATTTTTGAAATTATTAGATTATCAAAAAAAAATTGGCTGGTTAACTCATCTATCATCCTAAAATAATTGTTCAACAAAATATTAGAATATATGACAAAATTAGCAATTCTATTTCCCGTTTTCGTATAGAAAAAAAAAGATAAGCCGCCAGAAATGAAACAAGTGAGGATTGAAATTCGAAGCTCAATCAAATCATTCTGCTTTTAAAAATGGTAACTTTTATTAGTATTTTCCCTCTTTGTTTATTTCTCTATGAAAAATAACTCAATTGTAAAATCCCTACGTTTTCATCATATTTTAGCCTCTAAGATACTAACTTCATCGTCACAGCAAAGGAATCTTTTAGAGAATCATATTGAACAAATAGATGTGCAGCCCGTTGCATCAAGCACTGTAAACGATGCAGTACAAGTCGATAAGGTTTTATACGGTACGATTATAATCTTTCATTGATTGTCATTTAACATAATAGCATTCAAAGATGAGACCGATTTCATAAATTAAAATTTATCGCGTTTTATTCACTATTTCTGCTCAATTTTTCAAAAATCAATCAATATCTGACTTCGATATTACTTTACCTTATGAGTTCGTGAAAACTCACCGTACACTGTAAAAAAAATACTGTAACATTCAAGTATATACCGTTTTGCTTTTAAATCATTAAAAGTAATACTTGATTGTTGCATAGCCATGTATTATTTTGCAGATTTGGAGACCAGTAAACCATTAACCGATTCGGAGGTTGGACCATTTGATTCACGAGTTTTGAGTGATATACTTGTTTTGACAAATAGTCGAGAAGAAAATCTGAGTACCGGTAATGAGATAATGACTTCGTCATCACATAACAAGCTTTTAGAGAATTGTATTGAACAGATAACTGAACATCCTCACGCATCGAGTAGCGTGAATAATGCTGCACAAGTTACTCCTGTTTTGAATGGTATATTTAGAATTATTGAAAAATTATTTCTTTGAACAAAAATTTTTCTCTATCTTTCAACAGAACATAAATTGTTATTCTTACTATTCCTACTTATTCTATATTATTTTGCAGATGCTCAATTGATAAATGATTTTAATTTTTCTGTAAATGAATCGGAAATTTTGAAAGGTTTGATGGGTGAATCAAATTTCGTAGTGCCTTCGTTATCTGAAATAACAAATCACGTAGATGAAACATACGAGCCACGTAATAACTTTGAGGATTCAAATAATAATAGTAATGATGAGGTCAGTGATGAACCTGGAGATGCTACTGCTGCAACTTTGTTCGGAAAAACAAAAGTGGATATGATCGTAGAAAAATCTGGCACGAAAACCAAGCTTTATCCATGTTTATTTTGTAAAAAACTATTTACAAAATTACCAAGGCATTTTGAAAATAAACATAGAGATGAAAAACGAGTTAAAGAATTTTCGAAATTACCAAAGAAGTCAAAAGAACGAAGAAACAAAATTACATTATTAACAAACGATCATGTAGTATAATACAAATTCTTCAGATAACGTATTAATAACGAAGCGTCGTCAGCGGTCAACTCAGTCCAAGGAAGCTACGCATTATGTTCATTGCCCCGATTGTAGAGGCAATTATTTTAAATCGAATATACGTCATCATAACTGCGTAGTAAATCCCGGAAATAAAAAAACTCGTCTTGTCTTAAATGGAACGAAGGCCGAATGTCGAATGGGGAATATTGCATCCGAACTTCTTAAAACATTCGTAATTCTATACATGCGCGAAGATCAACTTAAACTGCATTCTGTTCTGAAGGGATTCTGATGAAGCCATAATTATTTATGGTAATTGGTTATGTGAAAAGCTCCAAAATAACCAGTTAAAAAATATGATCAGTTCAAAATTTCGATTATTAGGCAGGGTTTTACTCAAAGCCCGAGAAATCGACCCGAATATCACGGACTTTAAATCGATTCTACATACAACTAATTATCCAGTAAAGGAACAAGCGATTTACCATGTTTCTGGATACGATGAACTTGAGAAAATTTTAAAACTCCAGCAAATGTCACACATTTAGGAACATTGGTTCGCCGATTGGGTGAAACCTTACAAATGCATTATGCAATTAAACAAAATATGGAAGCTAACAAACAATTAGAATTATTCTTTTTAATTTTTAACAAAGCTTTTTTTCCAAAAGTTAAAAAATTAATAGGAGAACAATCTGTTCGTGTCAGGAGGCACAATCAAGATGAAGAATCACCAACAACACAAAATGTTCGCAAATTATCAACATTTTTAAACAAAAAAGCCGCAATTTGCTACGAAAAATTGAAAGAAAAATTTGATAAAAACTATTGGAGGAGCTTAGTTGAAGCCACAGCAATATACACGCAAGTCTTTAGTAGGAAACGTTCAGGAGAAATTGAAAAAATTCATCTGAATGACATCAAAAAGTCGGACATAATGAAATGCAACTTCTTCTGTGACATCGAAAGTAAAATGAAACATTCATTAATGAATAGAATAATGGTCCGGGGGAAAAAATATCGTAATGTCCCTATCATTATACCACACTACGTTATGGATTGGCTTGGTGTTATTCTAAATTATCGAAAAGAAGTTGGAATATCTGAAAAAAACAAATACGTTTTCGCGTTGCCTCTAAAAGATGCCGTTGATGAACGAATTAATGTATGTAAAATAAGAGCAGAATTTGCCAAACAGTGCGGGGCCGAAAAACCTCACCTCTTAACAGGCACCTTACTAAGAAAACAATTTGCTACCAAATGTCGATCCTTAGAATTGAATGATGATCAATTGAAAGATCTCGCCAATTTTTTTGGGCACGACAAAAATATTCACCTCGAATTTTATCGGAAAGATGCTGCAACTGTTGAGCTTAAAAATTTTGGACCGGTGTTACTTAACTTGGAGCGTGGCAATCTTAATGCCGATAAATTAACCGATCAAGTTGCAAGAAAACGAAAAGCGGAACCGAATCCTGCAGGATCAAAACGTTCGAAACAATTCAATAGAATTGTAGTGCCTGAGAATTCTTCCTCTTCCGAAGAAGACGAATTTGATGACGAGATGGATAAATCAAGACCTGGGGCTAGTGAGTTTGATTGCCTATAAATTTTTGTTCAATATTCATTCATAATTAATCTCTTTGCTACCAATGAAGGGACTTTATTTTATTTGGTTGTAGCTTCCATTTTACTTTCCAGTTATACGTTCCCTTCGACCCTACCACATATTTAATCTACACATTCGTTTTCTGTAACAAATTGTCTGTAACACTATTTTCTCAATTTCCAATCGTTCCTACTTTCATACTTTCATTTACTATTTTATCATTCCCTTCTATTCTTCCCAGAATTTCCATGAAATACTCCTCCTTCAATTTCTTTGAATTTGTCTGTCATTTTATAGGTTTTCCTTCAATTTTCCCTAGGTATTGCCATGCAATCATTTCGGTTTTCAGATTCTCCAATTTGTTCCACTCATTCATTTTCCATTCATTCTTCTTCTTTCGAATAATTTCCCTGTATTATCCTATACCATTCTTAAATTCATCTATTTGCGTCCATTCATATCTTTCGATTTTTTTTCATCCTTTTTTTCGCAATCACACATTCCTTATTCCACCACTTATTCTCCATACATCTTCCGATAACTTATTTCCATTCAATCATAATTTTTATTTTTTCCTTTATTTCAGACCAACTATTTATCATGTTGTCCTTTTCCACAATAATCGTCTCATCCTCTGCTGTAAACCTTCCTTTTTGAATTTTACCCCACATTTGACAAAGACACTAAAAATAGCGCGAACAACGAGGGGTTAAATCCAATTCTTACGTTCTGTATTTATGTCGGTAACGTAGGGAGTACAACCAAAATTCGGAGTTCCTCCGTGCATGGTGCACCCTCTTAATAATTGGCATGTGAATCAGATTCAGATCACTAATCCACATACGTATTAACATTCTCACTCCATGCATTTCCAGTCACTATCCCCTAGCCAATTACCGTTGTACTGTTTTCCCTGCAGTATGTATGTACAGCGTCCATTCACGTCCTTTTCACAGACGCGGTTCAATACAATCAATCCATGGTCATTTAGCCCTTCTATTAAAACTACCCTCTTAAAATTACCCTCTTTGTAGTACATTTTATCACACGTTTGTCTCATATCATGTAGTTCAATTACACTTCCCCATTCATCTATTCTAGCATTAAAATCCCTACTCAAAACAATGTGTTTATCTTTATTTACCTCCAGTATGTCGCTTATGCTTTTTAAAACCTTGCAATCTCCCGCTCTTTTGTATACTATTGAAATACCTGTATTAAAATTAAAATAATATGTATCTCTGTTATCTTTAAGGAAAAAAATGGACAGCTGAGCAAATAACAGCGTTGGAAACGATATTCTGCTCGAATATTAAAAATTCAAAGTATCCTACTTCAAGAGAAATGCGAGTATTGTTAACACAGAGATTATTCGAAGGGCGAAAAGAGAGTCAACTCCGATCGTGGTTTCAGTACAAATTTAAAAAATGAAATTAGGTTTAATTTCATTATCACAACAATCAACATATTCATTCGTTTTTTTTTAAAGATTGTATAACATTGTGTAGCAAATTGTTATCATGACTTATATTTTAATAATAAATTTGCACTACAATATCTGTTGTTAGATAAAGTTTTGAATAAATTAAACCAATAAACTTCAACTTTTGTGGCCGTGTCTTTTTTTAGCTCATATCAAACCGAGGTACAAATATCAACTGACTCTTCATCCTACCACAATTAAAATACATATTACCAACCAAAACATATAACAGCTAAAAAAGCTGCTGTGTTTAGCTTTCAAACTAATTCAATATGTACCGCCTTGGTGTTGAAACATGTAAATACAGCTACATAACCTTTGGAGATATGAATACGTCCTCGTCTTCGACTTTCCGGGATAGAGATTAGACCGGCGTAATCAACTCCAACTACCAAGAATGGACGATAGTGCGGTGTGACTCAATCTTTTGGTGAATCTCCCATTAAACTTTCCAGAACCGTCGGATGAAAACCAAAACATTTCAAGTAATGTTGTATAATGCGTTTAACCTCTCTGCAGCCATTTAAGGGCCAGTAACGTTGTCGAATGTAGAATAAAAGTTTGATTGATTTTAACAGTTTCCAGTAGCCCAAACCTTTTAGCATCAAAATGTCTCATATTATATGAATCACTCACAATATGCAGTTACTCTACACAAGCGAGCGAACGAAGAGAACCTGATTTAGAGAGTAGGGTTCTGATTTAATCTAGTCTACTACAATAGTACTGTCGCTCCAAATATGAATATCCACTACCTTTTACCAAATGCCGTAATGATACTGTTTTCAAAGGCGCCACCTTTGACACACACACCAATAGCCTTTTCAGAGGAATTTTAACACCGTAAAGGTCGAATTTAGTATCCTTGTTAAGAGGATTCACGTTCCTCATAATTTTAATGTCCTCAATGCATTTTAATGTATGAGTAATACTCATCCCATATTTCCCGATGTTCAGACTTCAGAATTTCATCCCAACCAACACCATCCGAAATGCGCATGAACAGCCTTCCTTTGATGAGAACTAGAGCGAGTAAACCCAATATCCAAGTAACCCATAGGATAAAAAATCTGGGTTATTTTTGAAGCTACTTTTCTCTTTATCGTGGGTATTTTATCACACAAATGAACCTTGTATTGAAGACAATCTCGTCCCGAATTGCAAAGTAAACCGTAAGTTTTACATGTCTTCTGCTTATCAAGAACTGAAAAAGATCTTCCGTCTCCTTCTTGTTCCAAATGAGATGAAATATCATCATGATTAGATCTCCATTTTTTCAGCGGAAACTGAGATTTGATAAGAATACTTTGAACCCCCTGACGTAGTAAGTGAAAGTCAAAGATTGAAAAACGTAAGATTGTCATTATTGATATGATGTTGAGTTGTATCATAAACGGTGAAACAGAATAAACAAACGTGAAATTCGAAGGTTCATTGACGGTTTGATCAACTTTTCTTTAACAGTGAAATACAGTTAATGCGTAAATAAATTAAAAAGCTCTGCATTTTTAATGTTCGTGTTCACAAGAAAAGAATAGAATAGTGTCGTTGAATTCGCCGCGTTGAAAAGCATGTCTGGAAATTGTATGGCATCAAACTGGGAGAACCATCCAGACGCGATCCTATTACCAAATGAGCCTTGATAGCCAGCAGTCCGTAAACTTTCAATGAACTTTACGTAAATCATTTATTAACCTAGTATAAATGAAAAATCAAAAACGTTAGAAAAAGCTTGTATCGTAGTTTTGAAATTAATACTTATTTGTAAATGAATTTAAATTTTAAAATGTATATCTGCGTATGAATTCATATGAATTTATTTGAATATTAATAATAATAGTGATGAATATTCTGCCTCTCGAAGAAGTCTCTCGAAAACTATTTTTGAAAATTTTAAATAAATGGAGGAGGCCAGAGTACGTAAACTTTATGTAAATCGTTTGACAGAAACCATGGCTATCAGGGAGATTGTAC
>JABFQH010000111.1:0-10567 GCA_022816965.1 Tanaodytes sp. ZL-2020 | reverse complement strand
ATATTACGTTATAAAATTTTTCATTACATATTTTGTTTCTACATTTAACAACTCAAATCCGTCCAACTATCATACCCACTCAAAATTTTATCCATTATCAAAAGTGTGTTTACATAGACACTGATAAAAAATCGGTGAACGTTTGCTTAATTCCTCGAGTTATAATAAACGTAGAGAAAGTTTGTCAAAAAAATATTAAAATTGATCATCGAAACATGGAAATTAATATTTGTTAAATAAGTATTATTCCTTCTCTCTGGTCAACAGTGGACTATGATTTTTTAATGACACAACATTAAAATTACGTTGTATATTCACTCATTCCAAATACTATCTATCTTAATAAATTCCAATGATCACGCTATATTTTTGATTATTTTTAATTTTCGTGTTATTATCATATATTTATATATATATGTTATTATCATATATATTATTATCATAATATCATATATTCAGATTTTTTTATAGCTATGTTGGATTAGGAGATAAACTTGAAATTTCTAAAAATTTCTATCAGTATTACTATTTTTTTATCCAATCATAATATTCCCCTACCAAATTCAACAAAAATAACAATAACAATCAAAGGGTTTACAATTAATTTGAAAACAAAACATTTCATTCGAAACACGAACTTGCCCTGATAGCAAGCGTTTATGTGAACGATTTACATAAAATTTACATCAAAGTACTTCCGCATTGTCCTGCAGAATTTGAGTAAATCATTTGTGTTAACGATTTATATAATATTGACATGAAATTTACAACATTCAATTTTTCAATGTTTTTAAATTATTTAGTTTCCCATTCATTCTTTTTCATCTTAAGCATTTTAGAAAATAAAAAAAAAATTTATTCATAAAAAAAAATTTGTGAACTTTGTGTAAATATTATATAAATCGTTTACATAAATGATTTACATAAGTTATGCAGGACAATGCGGAAGCACTTTGATGTAAATTTTACATAAATCGTATACATGTAGTATTTATACAACAATTACATAAAAATTATGTAAACGTGGCTATCAGGGTTATGTCATTCATTATATGAAATTGCAAGATGACGCTCACATTAGTATAAACTTTAATAATTATTTTTCGGGATGTAAAACCAATTAATAAAAAAAGTTCAGTAATGTTTCCAGCTTTAACAAAATATAAAATACCTACAACTTGCTCACTTTTCCCGCTTTTACATGCCAACTTCATAAAAAGCGGTTTGTATCGAGTGACTTGAAATTTAAAAAATGTTACATTTCTTTGACAATTGATTCGTACTTGATTTTTCTTCTTTTTGGTTAAACGATTTCGTTCCAAAAATCTTCGTCTGCTTGTTTCAGGTATTGACTCATCATCAGCCGTGTCTCTATTGATATATTTTTTGTACATGGTTTCAGCTGTCTGATTCTCCAAAAATTATTAAAATATCTGAAATGAAAAAATCGTCAATGATCATTCTCTACATTCGTATTTTTCGTTAAATCGACCCTTCACGGAGTGGTTTGCACTTCAAATCCCAGTGCTACCATTATATGCATCGTAAATTAGCGTGCGGCACAACTTTTGATGGTGCGTGCACGTAAATTTGTCGTGCACACGAAATCGAATTTCACGTGCATACACCTTCATAGGTTATGTTGCACGCCATTTCACGATACTTATATTGGTAGCACCGCAATTTTAAGTGTAAACTACTCTCCGTGATACATACTATGAATTTTCAGGGCAGTAAAATCTGATAAAACGAAAAACCTAAACATTTCTAACAAAATATTATGAGCAATGTCAATGTACAATTACAAAATGAGTAAAGTTTATTGATGTCAATATGTAAACCACTTTAAATTAAACACAACAAACCTCTTCATCCCTGTAAACACGCGGTCATACTTTGCTCAAAATTTTATCAAATATTGCACGTCAAATGACCTCTTTGATCAAACATTGATCAAATCTTGTGCAAAACATTTGCAAGTGTGTTCACAGGGATATTACATTCAAGATTCTACTTGAGATTTCTACAATAATTTATATGAAAATGATCTGAGTTGAAATAATATAGTTAATTATTTATAATGTACATCTTAATTTTGAACTTTCACATTACTCTGATAAGATAACTAAAATTGCAGTAGAACATTTGCATTCTATGTAAATGAAAAAAAATTTCGTCTGAATCAATTTGAAAATAATAAAAATAACTATATTTGTACACGTTGAAATGAATTGGTAAAGTTCCAATCAAATTTAAATAAACTTACCTGAAAATCAGATGATTAAATACAATTAATAGGATGGTATGTTCTAATCGTCGAAGTCTCCTCTTGAAAGAATCGTTGCTCGTATTATGGTCAAAACTACGAAATCCATAAATTACAGTATTTCTTTCAGAACAAATAATTCTATAAACTTAGCCCAGAACAGTGGTAAGAAAGACGAAATTGAAGAAAGTACGTGTCGAACATGATGGACGTCATTGTATATAAAAACTTTGATACGTGAAGTTGTTCGAGACGCTCCACTGTTGCATCGAGTCCGGTAGCGATGTTCTCACTTTGTCTTTATCGAACATTTTTCGCGGAGGAAAAGGATAGAAAAAAATCAGAGGTTTTAGAACACAGGTTCTAGTTTGAACAGAAACGCTATATTTTCTATTGCCGTATTTTAAATAGCATTATTATTCTGGCAAAATCTAGCCTTTTGTTTGATGTCTTCGTAAGAAAAAATTAAGAGATCGATTCGCCAATGCGCCATTTATTTGTATTCTATACATAAGAAAAATGGGTAATAAATTCGACAATTGAATAATTGCCTTTTTTTATTGTATTGAATGCAAATATTTTATGAGTATTTTTTCTCTTTGAATGCAGAAAAAAAAACTGGGGGCGATTTTATGTTTAAAAATTCACACCATGAGGCTGCAGGAGTAACTGAAAAAAATTTAACATAGAGTCGGACGTATACATGAAAACAATGAAGTATAGACTTAGTTTATATGAAATCGGCAACGCCAAGGCTCGTGACCTTCAATAACACAAACAAATACAACTTCAGTCTCTGAGGCCGTATTTCCTTTGGATTGTTGCGCTAAACTGGACCGTGAAACAAAAAGATGTGATTTCGAACGTGTTGCTATTCTGTTTTGAGATTAACCTGTTAACAATTGATTTTTAATATTATTGCGAATACAATCACTAATTGGTTGGCTCGTCGTATTTTCGCAGTTCACATAGTCATTGAGTTGTGTTTATGTTCACGAATTTCATTTTACTCATACAATAGGTAAGTAATATTATCTTTATATATAAAAAAATGCATTCATTGAGTTTTGTTCACTTTGATGATCAGTTATATTTTACGAAAAGCAAGTCAAATTCTTTCTTGATAATTGAAATATCAATATTTCTTAATTATTAAAAAAAAATACAAAACTGTCTTCCTTGAAACAGACTTTGTAACGTTAAGGTTTTTATTGAATTACTTAACCTTACCATCATCTTACTAAATTTGCAAAAAATTCAACATGATTACTTCTTATTATGATGAATTTAAAGAATTATAGTTAATTTATCATTTCAATGTTTATTTTCGATGTAACAGTTCAATTATTTTTAGCCATCAGCATTTTTTTCATTATTTATATTATTCAATTATTTTTCTTAATAAGTTATTTATCAAGTGTGTTTTATCAAACCAAACAACAGTACAACTCTATCTAATAATAATTTGTAATTTATTGAAGATATTTTTCTGCTTCTTATTATTTTGTTTTACACAATTACTTTCTTTTTTTTACTTTGTTTTTTCATTTGTTCACTTATTAATTATACTTTGTTAATTTTGCAGTACAAAAATGAAACCAAATAAACCATATGTTGGAGTCCGATATGCATACGTTGGTTATTTAAATGGAGATGATGATCAAATTGTACCAATAACTTGGATTAAAAAAATTAATCCAGAAAATGCGGAAGACTTTGGTGAGCACAAGAAATACTGGATTAAAAATAATTCTGAAAAATACGTGAAAGGATTTATCATGATGCTCGCAGGTTATTAAAATATTTATATTGATTTTATTTTTAATTTTCACGCTTAGAATCTGTTTTCTGATTCAACTTTTTATTTCAATTAAATACAAACTAATCAAACAAGAATCATTCATGTAATAAATAATCAATTTTATTTTTTTCGGATTTTTTTCCCGATATTTCTGATTTATTACACACCTCTGAGAAAATTAAATTGAATTTTTTCTTTGCATACTCATACGTAATTCTGTACAAATTTTTGCCGGGGTGTCTCCTGCCACATATCAGCAAAGTATGGTAGTTTGTATGTATAGTGCCGTTATTTAATATTCAAAATATTGACCAGGATTTTTCAAGACGAAGCATCAAAATCGTTTTTAATGAGATGAGCGATATTTGTAGGTAACTACTGAATAATTTGACATGTAATAATAATTGTTCACACGCAGAAAAAAGATTCAATCAAAAACACTTAATCATTCTATCAAGTATTTAAGTAATCTGACGTAGCCTGCAATCTTAGCCAAAATATTCAAAAATAATCACAAAAATTACTAGGATTTCACGAATTTTTAGTAGAAAATAATCTAGCAAAAATTACCAGATTGTCCAGTATTTCGGGACTTTAGGTGTATAATAAATAATAAATACCACAATACGTCTCGATTATTAGAATAATAATTAGTAATTTTTATTAAATAATTTTTTAATAATAATTTTTTCTGCGTGTTGTATATTGGAGCCGTTGTATATGATATGCCAAAAAAACGTAAGCACTGTAAACGTCAAAGCTCAGCATATCAATAATCTTCTGGCATATTATTTAACTGTAATGCTCAACGAAATAACAGTTGTGACATAAGAAATGATTGGTTTGCTCTTAAATAACAACGCGCATCTCATTAAAATTGATTTCGCTGTTCTGTTTGGAAGAAAGAGTCTGTAACACAGAGGCATCGTGATCAAAATTAGTAGTGTGAGTTTGCGTCAAACATTTTTCTGTTTATTTTTCCTTATTTTTTCTTCAGAGAGTAGAAAAGATATCAATAACAGAATAAAATCTGGGCCAAGATTAAGACGACCAACACAAAAAATACTAAAGAGCATGTCCCGTGATGATTCCCCATCTGACAGTGATGAGTCTGACAGTGATGAGTCTGAAGGAGATGAGTTTGAAAGAGATGAGTCTAGTTCTAATGAATCTGGAAGCATTGATTTTTATCAAAATAAAACCGGAACGAGTTCCTCTACTGCTAAAGTAAGTGTGACCACTGATTATATAACTACCCAGTAAACGTGATTTTTTTAAACCTTTTTAAAATGCTCAAAACCGTATTAAAATGTTTAAAAACTGATACAAAGATTATAAATTATTCGCTTTATTTTTTAAATTCTGTTATATTGAAAAAGTTTTAAAAAATATTCGCAGTATATTTTAGAATTGTAAGTGTTAGTAGATGCGTAAATAGGTGTTTGGTTAACACTAGTTTTTTTTTTTTTAATAAAATCGATTAGAATCGAAAAAGCTATTCTGTTGTCGCATGTTTGTCTACATTTTTTCCTCAGCGGATATGTAACATAAAGTGACTGGTTTTGTTCAATTTTTATTTGATTTCATTGCAGAAAATTAAAGGGGACCAAAAAAAAGCAGCGTTTGTGAATAATCGTCAATCATTTGTTGATGTGAGTAGAAAATTTGTGTGTAAAACTAAATATAATAATAAAATTTGGAGCATAGTGGTTTAAAATTGTTTTGACGATAATTTTTGTAACTTAAAAGCAATTTTTGCTCGTTGTTTCACTGATAGTTTACATCACCTATAATTTTTTTACATGATTTTTTCACGCTTTGAGCCCTAAATTCATTCTTTCCCAACAAATATTAATTATAAAATTTTATTAATAGAATGTTTTCATTTAATATTTTGCAAATAATTATATTTAAATCACGTTAACGTATTGTAGACATGTATTTTTTTATTTATCATTCACTGAGTAGATGGATAAGAGATTGAATATTCATTAATTAACATATTCAAATGTTATAGAAAATGAAGGAACTGCAGAGCACAAAAATCCGAACTGTAGATAAAGGCTGCGATGAAATGAATCAAATTACATCTTACCTGCAAGAATCAGAAAGTGAAGTGACTGTGGAGACTATAAAATAGCAAAATATGGGATGCCGAAATGTTGAATATCAAAATGATAATCGTACACCATTGGATTCTAGGCGTAGTTATGAAACGACACATGTCAATCCAACAGTTCTTATCGTGTCAACGGGAAATATATCATCACCTGATTCATCTTTCAATGCCCGTGAAGAACCTGCAGTATTGGTTCCAGAATCTATTTCCATGAGTCCTGTTGATATAAGAGACGAGCCTTCAAACAATGGAAGAAATGTACGTAGGCAACTTGTGTTTGACGAACCGCGTGATGGTAGAAGAAATTTAACCAGGGTATGTATAAGAGAAAACTTTGTAATATAAGTATAATAATATCAACATTAGTTCTTTCATCTGGAGTAATCGCTCGGAAATTAACTAGTAATTTTTTGAATAATTAATTTATCCATACAATGTATAGATTAAATTTAGAAGGATCTGATAAACGAGTTTCTAGTCGCCACGACTAAATTTTTATTGTTATTTTAAGGTTTACTCGACAATAGGCCTACTATAGCATTCAGTATAACAAAAAAAACATAGTTATATTTAACGTAACTTTAAAATAAGTGATAGTTGTAAGTAATAATTAAATCAGTTCAATAATAAAATTTACTGAGTAAACGCTAGGTACGTGCTACTGAATTGAAGTCAAATTGGAATTTATATTGGACATTGTTAACAGTATCTATTAGTCAAAAGTAATTGTTATAATTGTGCATATCGGGGATTTTTTTTTGAATACTAATTGTTGTGTTGTGCTGAATTTAAAAAGATTCGTCATATTTACTAGTCACATTTTCTCAGTGTGTACTGCCAGTTTTTGAACCTACGATAACTTTTGATTGTTTTGTTAATAAAACATGTCCATAGAGCTATTACGAAAACGGTTAAAATGATTTTAAACTAATTTGAAAAATTGAAATATTTCGAAAATAGGGTCGTGGACGTTTCAAACGAGTTGATGATAATACAAGAGAATCCGAACAACCAAGGGTTAGTTTAGCAAGAGACATACCCAGCAATGATGGTGATGCAAATAATCATGGTATAGTGGAAGAGGACAATGAACATGCATTTTATGATGAAGTTGGCGAAAAGGTACATTATAATGACTATTTCCTTATTTGTTAATATTATCTAATTTTAATCTAATCTTAGCAGTTATGCAGAATACCTTTCCAATACATGAATCAAAAACCATGATGCTGGTTAAGAGGATGCAATACCCACGAACGAGCTCTGACTTTTAGATTCCGCCCTGGTGAAAATGTTTCAGAGAATCATTTCCACATGGGCTGCAATACCGACATTCGAAATTTTCAAGTTTTATCGCAAACGACGCATCAAAATCAAATTTACTGGTCGTCATTGAAGAACAGCGCATCTTTTAACACTTCAAATGCGGTATTCTGTTGCATATTTGAGTTGAACAACTTGTCAAGAGATTTCATTATCCAAGCTAATAATCATCGTCCGTATTTTTCGACATGATTGTTTGGACGTAATAAATCAATATTTGCGATAGAAATTCTCTTACTAAAATATTAGCAAAAGACACTAACGCAAGTAAATTTTGTATCAATGTTCTCCCAAAGTCAGTGATACATCCTCTTAAGAGGTTGCATCACGCGTTCACGAACTCAGAATTTTTGTTGCGATTCCTGCAATACCGGCATGCTTATTTTTCACGTTTACAAGTAAGTGGGTTGTTGTTTCCCAAATTCTTGACATTCAGTCCATTCTTTGTGTAATTACGAATATTTTGGTGTTTCATTTCATATTTTCGGTGCAGTATTTTGCTCGTAGTTTTGGAACTCGTTTTTCGGACAACTTTCTAGCCTGTCAAAACCGTGGTGAAAACGAGTTCCAAAAATACGGGAAAACCAAAGCACCAAAAATATAAAATGAAACACCAAATAATTTGTAATTTGATAAAGAATGGACTGATTATCAAGAATTTGCATAATACTTACCCATTTTGTCATAATAACGAAAGGTAGTGAAAAATGTCATTTTTTCGACAATGTGTCTAAAGTCAGTGTTGCATCCTCTTAAGAGCATCAACTCCCTATTCGTCAATCAAATAAAATTCGATTTATTCTTTTTAGGTATATCTGGGCAGCGGTATATGGATTGATAGCGAAGTATGGGATGTCATCAAAAACGCAAAAAAAGATTCGATCTTTGTAAAAGACCTGAGCTTAGCTATATGGGGTGAACGAAAGTGCATGATTCGGTGCTCAAAACCAAAACTTCTAAAGTATAAAAGTATTCCAGGTATTCCTGGACCAATCAAAAAGTACACGCCTGCAAAAAAATCTGTTTTGAAAAGTAAGTTTTTATTTCACTGTAAATAATTTATGAAAATATGCAAACCAAAATTTAGAATTTATTTTCTGGGGTGTTTATCATTTAAAAAACTTAAAATATTGAATTTATTTAAATATCTCTATATTTGCATAATTTCGTCACTGAGGTGAAAGGGAGAACAGTTTCATTAGCGACCAAAAATATTAATTCTTTAGGTAGTGTGCTAGTGGTGCTGCAACAGAGTTAGTTTTTTTTTTCACAATAGTGATTGAAATTCCTTAAATCTTCAGGAGCGGACCAGAGCCACATTCTGTTTGCATGGGAAATAACAGTTTATTCCGAAAAATTAGTTATTAAAGACAATTTACGATGAAAAACGAAAAGTACGAATTTTTTTTCGTCTGCTAGGTCTAAAGGTGTACTTTTCGTTTTTCAGCTTTATTTTTGTTTGAAATTTCATTTTCCATTAACAAGTTCAATCTCTGATGCACACAGAATGTGTCTCTGGTCAGCATGTAGAAGAAGATTTATGAAATATTTTAATTTTTATTTTGTAAATCACTAACTCCGTTGCAGGATTACTGAGACATTATTTTAACATCCTAAATTTGTTCCTTTCATAACGAGAACCGAATAACTTGTTATACATTTTTTAAAAGAGTTTTTTATTTTTAACATTTTTTATTTATTCCTGTCTCACTAATATGATTTTTCTTTAGAGTAAGTGTTGCAACCTAATATTAACAGGCAATTCAAACTTTCAGGATGCTTTGAAGACCGTTTGGGCAAATTCGAGCTCACAAGAACACAGAAACGGAGGCGCTTGAAAGAATTGAACAATTATTTGAAGGGGAAGAGAGCTGACTTAATTAGCGCATACTTGTTACGTCGATATCAAGCCGAAAACAATCAATCATAAGGGACATTTAATGTTTACAATGCTTGTTTTTATTATTTTTAGAATACTTTATGCAATTGTTTTTGGTTAAGTTAATGATATCTAAAATGGTTTTAGATGAAACGATTCACATTATTTTTAGAATATTATTTTTATGCAATTGTTTTTAGTTGAAATATCAATTGGATTTTCATTTATGGTGCTGAACCATTATTTCGACGAATGGTTTAAGTGTATTTTAGTTAAAATATACAAATTCTACGCGTAGTTTGATGCGCACTCTTAAAAGTTGTTCATTTATTTTCAATGCACCATTCCTTTAAAGAAGTTGTCATGGTAACTTGTTTATTTTATGTGCTAAGTTGCATGTTATAAAATGCAATTTTCTAAAAAACTAAGTTTAAAGTCTGTAAGGTGTACCAAGGAATGACAGTTTCAAATTTTTTTATCCAATTCCAAGACTATTTATAAATTTTTGCCAGATAATTATGTTAATGATACAATTCCAAATATTTATAGCTGCTTTAAATTACATTTTATTAGGTTCAATAAAAAAATATAAGATAATATAAACTGTCAATGACTGGTACATGTCGTCTGCTTAAGGTGTGCGTCACTGGGTCCTTTACCTTATTAATCAACTTATTGGTAATTATATTAATAACAAAACCTAATTTCCTATAAATATTTTTTCATAACATCTATTTTCAATCATTTATACAAATTTCCTGAATAGTTTTAAATTAAACAATATTTTTGTATATTGATCTTTGTTTAAAAGTAAGGTAAACTTGATAAAACTGTAATTAGGATATTTTTTAAAATTGTCGAATAATCCTAAATGATACAATATCTCTGTATTAAAAAGATTTTAAAATAAATTACTGCAAATTAAAAAAAAAAAAGGGTTGGAACCAACGTTGGTTCTTACGTATGGAATTGGCGGTGGAACCAACAGTGTGACCAACAGTGGAACCAACGTTGGTCACAACGTTGGAATTTTTCATAGGGATTTAGCAATATCATTCTAATTGACGGTACGTTTAGTACTCAGAAACCGTTTTTCAGCCAGTTGTCCACCTGCCTTAGATAACCATTTCCGACCCTACGAACACAAAGAAGTACACTAAACACGTCTTCTTCGTGTGA
>JABFQH010000110.1:0-10605 GCA_022816965.1 Tanaodytes sp. ZL-2020 | reverse complement strand
GGAAGAACAAAAATCTTGTGAATGGGCCATGTTTAGCGATTAGTGACTAAGAAATTAAGTTGAATTTTTACTAATCACTAATCCTTAGTCACTAAACGTTAAACTCTCGTATTCTGTATACAGCCTAATATTCAACTCGGCGGGACTACGTGCGGCATGCTCATTATTCAGAAAGCGCACTATACCGAAAAAGATGCGTAAAGCACATACGATATTCACTCATGTCAAAAGACTAGACGCGACGCAACATAGAAGAAAGAATGCGTATAGTCGGTAGTATAAAAAAGCAAACGCAGATAGCGCGAGCGTTAAATTATGAGTGATCATTTTAACGAAAAGTAACTTACCTTGTGAATACACGGCAAAAACGAAACGCAACGCAAACAACGTAATCAGTAACGGTGTTCATTTTAACAAAAAGGAACTAACCTTGTAAATACACAGCAGAAACGAAACGCAACGCATACGACGTAATCAGTAACGGTGATCATTTTAACGAACGTTAACACGAAGAGACGAAAATATGGATGGCGTTAATTATGTTAGAGTTAATTAATTTCCATCATATCTAAACTAATTGTAAATCAAGAATTACATTTTTTTTTAAATAATCAAGTATCTTGTTGAAATTTAAATTAACTCTTTTTGCATAATTAAATATTTTCCTAATTGAACAATTTTACATTTTTTTTAATATGCCCTCGTACTTGTGAAAATAAAACTAATAGAAATTATAAAAATAACAGTACATTTTTTTTAAATAAATAATAATATAGAAATTATAAAAAATAAAAATTTAATTGCATCTCATTTACAAGCATTTTTCAGGACAACAATTTTGAATTTTCGTTAAATCTACACGCATTGAGCAATCAATTGACCGAATACTCTCAAGTTGCAATTCAAATTCCAATGGAAGATAAGTTTGTTTTTGTTCGATCTTTTGACCAAAAATTAAATTATGAATTTCATTTTCCTTAGATATCTACAAAAAATACTACCAAAAACAAAATGTATCAACCCTATAACGACAGAATATTTTTTAATATTTCGTCTTTACAGGAAATGAATTCCAATGGTTAATTTAAACAAGAAATAAATAAAGAATAAATAAATTAAAGCAAAAAACGAATAGATTGTATTAAATCATTTATTCAAAGGCACGATTAAAAGAAAAATTAAAATCACGAGATTGGTAAATTCTTCTTATTATATATTCGCATTTTAACAAATCGTAATCTCTTTTTGTCAACAAAAATATAAATCATACATGCTGTCTTTCACGATTTCAGAAAAATCGAATAAATTTAGTAATATAATCAACAAAAAACAATAACTGATATAAGATTATTAAATTTTGTGATTAATAACATATGAAACATGAAATATTTTCCTTCCTTTTGTTTCAAATAAAATTAATGTGGTGTTGCTGAAAAAAATAAAAATCAATAAAATCATTAATTATTCACATTCATAAGATAACAATAATGAGAAATAATTTTTAATTATTTATTACCTCCCTATGACGAAATCATATTCCTGTAATATTCCTAGAATATTTTTTTTTATGAAAATAATATGAAAATAATATTCATTGATCTTTCTTGTTTTAATCCAGGAACATAATTTGTCCGCCGAAAAAAATATTCGTAGAATTTGAATAAAATATTCCTAGAATGTGAATATAATATTCTTGAAATGATAATTCAATATTTCTAGAATGTAAATTTCATATTTTTAAAATGTGAAATAAATATTCTTGAATGAAAAAATAAGATTCCTAGAATGTAATTATATAGTTCCTGTAATATGAATTTAATATACTTAGAAAATAAAGTTAATATTCCTGTAATGTGAATTCCATATCTATGGCATATGATATATTTCTTCTTGAATTTGAAAATAATATTCTTGGAAAGTGATTTTAATGTTCCTAGAATGCAATTTCAATATTCCTAAAATATGAATTTTATATTTATAAAATGTGAAAAAATATATTGTGAATATATGTATTAAATATTCTAGAAATAATTTTGTGTATTTTATAAATTTTGTTCAATATTCTAGAAATATTATTGGAATATTCTGCAATTATTTGGGGTTTTTGTTCACCATAGTTTGGAAGAAAGAATTGATTTAATATTACCCGGGCAATGTATGCATATATTATTTGATTTTTTATGAATGTGAAAGCCTGATCTATAAATATCCAAGGTTTATAAAGGAACCTCTATCTTATCCAACATTTTTTTAACAAATTAAAAAAAAATAATTTAATGGATTATTTATTATATTCAATACATGAAATTATTGCAGATGTATTCTGCATATATATATATATATATATATATGAAATAAAAATTCATAGTATTCGTTTGCATGAGTGATTAGTATTTCCTATTACCGATTAATTTTAATTTTAATTTTATTCTATGTCGAAAACATTAATTTCTATTATATCTAGAAGCATCATCAAGACAAATATCTGGATATTATAATCTTCAGACTAAACTTGGTGCTTGAATTAAGTATTAAAATTAACATGATTGTGGTCGTAGGGGTATTGCCTCAGATAGGAATTGATAGGTTTTAATAATTCCATCAAAACATTGAAATGTTTTTAACTTGAAATATTTTATTGGCCGGTAATAACACGTTGCTATAATATGCGTAAAAAACATGTACTGAAAGAAAATATTCATATATTCAAATTTAAAGAAGTATAAAAACTTTTAATACTTGATGAATATTAATATTTAATACTCCATGTAGCAATTTCAAATACTTAATAAACAAGAATTCAATAATAATTTTTGATCTTCATAAAAGCTCGTCGAACAAAAAGTTTAAAAGGATAATAATGATTTTAGTCGCTTAGGCATAGTACCTCAAATCAATTTGAAAAATCTTGTAAAAAAATATTAATATCGTATATGAATTATCTATATTATGGTACATTGTAACATAATTATATAGTAGGTCTCTCATTTAGTGCCGACAGAGTTTCCTTTTTCCTGACCTACTAGTCTCACTTTGCTAACCATGATTTGATACGTTCACTGACATCTCCCTCGTCAACTTCTGGGAATTTTGCTTTAGCAGCACCTTAAATAGAAACATTTATATTAATGCACAGTAGTTTTTTTTAAATATTTCCGTACTTTTTTTTCAGAAGATTCAATATTAATCACCGTTGTAAAATATGTGAAATATGTACACAATCATACATTTCTTTTTAAACTGTCAATTTTATTAATAATTTGATTTCTGTATAATGAAAATATTAAGTTTGTTTTAATCCCTGATACCCAATTGCATGCTCGAATAATGTAATTTAATATTCACCAAATATCGATTTCCAAAGCAACAATTTTTCAAACTTTTGCTTGCTCCCCTTCTGTCCAGTCCAGCTGTATTGGCAAGCTAAGCAATCGTGCATTAGAATTGTTAACCATTTTTTAATGGTTTTCTTAAAATCTTTTTCTGCGCAATCCAGAAGGTTCGATTTCTAGTGAAAAAAATATATATTACAATTCAAATTAATTAGAATTGCATTTTTTATACTACGGCCAATTAATCAGATCCAAATTGAATCCGAACTTGACTTATAATGAAGTAAGTAAGAAACGATCGTAGATAATAATAACTGCACTTTTCCTTTAATGTTGTTGATTTCATATTAAACTAGATTTCTGTGCAGTATTCAAGATCTAACATAGTTACATATTATTCGTTTTAGGTATGATTACTTACAAGTAAATGTTTAAATTTCGTATCGTTTTTTAAACATTTTTCAATTTTTGTCACATCTTGTATAGTTGTCATAGGAAAATTATCCCTGATAAATTTTTCGTTTTCTTCATCCTCGATATTTGCCGAGTTGTCATTACTTTTTTGGGTTATTTTTTTAAGAGGGTTTCACACACTTTAAGTCGATTACTTATGCATTGCAATGCTTTTATTGTGTGGTCTTTGTAGTTGTCATCATCTGCAAAATAAGTAAGTTTTAATGTTGTATGTAGGAAAAAAAAAACTTATTTTTCAACAAAACTAAAAAATATTCCATGCAAGTTTATCATGTTTACTAAATGATTTAAATCAATAAGTTATTGTACTAAATAAGGTTGCGACAAGTAACAACTCAATATGTTTTTCTTACATTTTTCTGTAGAATTAAAGGCATTTACTTCTGAAGAGGAACATGAATAGCGATGTACATTTGCCTGTACAGCAACAAGCGATCTGTCATCATCTGTTGGTATGACCGAGGCCTTGATACTGGTACATGCTTGCTCTGTATGAAATAAAACATATGCAATAATAAAATCAGAATTGAAATTGTGTCCAAAACCTGAAGCGAAACGTAGCCTGTTTGTTCCTAATTTTCAAAAGATATTCAATATTTCCAAATTAACCAATCAAATCACTAATTTTGATAATTGGATAAATAATAATTACAAAACAGAAAAAATAGTCTCTACAAATTACCAAAAAGTAGTTTTAAGTACAACAATTAAATAAATGTAATTACAACGAATTTAATTGAAACTGATTAAAAAAACTTGAGAAATTCCATAACTTGCTGCTGTCAAAAAGAAGCAACCGTTGTAAATGATTTTATCCTTTTTTTAAACAAAAAATATTCTAGAATTAATAAATAATATTATTTCAGATCATACTTTTGTACATATATCCACTGGAATCGATAGTGTCCGTGTAAGCTGAAGAACAATGTTGACTTTTATTTGGAGTAGAAAGAGATATTTCACATTCATTAACCATGCGCGGCGACTTAGCATTGGGACCAGATTCCCCTTTACAACATATAAGAATTGATGTATTTTGTCATATTCATGATAATTAGCTATTTAACACATTCCAAATCATCAATTACTAAATGTGCATTTCATTTGAATAAAATTTTATGAATATAAAAATATAATAATTATTTGTATATTTATAATTTTGTGGAAATACTAGCATTCAAAAAATACAGCAAAAAATATATAAAAAGGCTATTGCATATTGACATTTTGGAATAGAAACTAATGAAAATGATCAATTACGGTTTGAAAATATGTTTTTACATATTGAATATAAAATTTTGCTATTAAATTATTGCAAGCAAGTTTTATTATCGTTTTTTACCTGAATTGAAAGCCAAAACTGAAGACGAAGGTTGTGAGTATGACAACGCAGGCAATTTACGTTTGACATGTAATTTTGTTACAGCAGCAATAGTTTCATCGATGTCATCATCTTCAAACTCGCTGTTACAAAGAAGTTATTAGAATATATATAATAACAAATATTATTATTTTCATTTACTGTTCATTTAAAATACCTCATAACTTTTTGGCTCCTTTTCCTTCGTTTTTGTTTTTCCTCAATCTCATCCTCGCCAGTATTGACATCTGAAAATTTCTCAGCCAACTTTTCTTTTTCTATTGCCCGTTCATAGGTACCTGTGAAAAATATTATTTACTCAGTTAAAAAAATAATTAAAGACACGTTTACGGTTGTAAAGTCCTTCGGTATACATTCGAAAATATAATATCCTACACTGTTCGAACAAGTGGCAAAAAATTCGCATTGAGCCAATGCAACCACCAGTTCAATTACATTTTTCTGATTAAAGTCTTCTATGTGTCACATTATTTATGCTGTAGGTGATTTTCGTGAATGTATAGCTGTATTATTTATATAAAGTTTGATCAACTTACACACAACTCTAAGTCGTTTGAAGAACATATTTTACAAAGCAATAACTGCAATAACGGTAACGTTTCGAATTGTCAGTAGTAGTTGCAAGTTCTACTGTAAAGTGTGATAACAAATACATGGAAATCGACTCAGTCGATTAAGATTAAGACGAGAAAGATTAAGAACAGTGTGGAAATTTAGCAAACCTTGTAAAATAATGCACACAATCTCAAAAATTGTAACAACTTAAATAGTATTGTGATTCGCGGTGCCCTGATATTTATATAACATGAGCTTAGAGAACAAAAGAAACTGTTTACCGATTAGAATTGATTAAAATGAAATTACTGTTCTAAGAACAGGAAAAATTATACCATCGGTTGAAATTTTGCTCTTTATTTAACAACGTCCTTTCATAAATTTTTAAATTAAGATGAAACGGTTCAATCTACATTATATTACAGCAGTTAAATTTTATACATTTTGATTTAAGTCACTTGATAAAAAAAATTTAATTCTAATTTAGAATGTTGACTTTGAGTTAACTCATTCTCACTAAATGTAAATAAACGTAACGGCATGTTTGATTCATCGAGTTTATCTTACCTGTTTCTGTTTGTTACTTTATTTTAAACGAAGTGCAAAATAAAAAAATATATGTGTTATGCATCAAGTTAAGTTAATAAGAAATTGTGTTGGCAGGGAGATTTTGTAGCTTGGGAAACTTGTATCCTTTTAAGTAATTCATTATGTCAATTCCAGTTTCAATTTATTTTTTATCATTTCAAATATTAATCAATTTCATTGTGTTTTCATTTTGTAGGTCACAGTTATACTCTTGGTTCCAACTTGATCAAACTAGCTATTTTTTCCCGTGCAATTAAATGTGTACGTTGAATAAAAGAAAAAAATATAGTTGTAATTAAGATTTTTCAAGGCTGTTGTTGAATACTTAACCTTTAATCGTGATTTTTTTTCATTGCCGTGCTTTTATTTTTTTTCATTGTTGTATAGTTTTTATTCGCAAATTTTCTATTTTTTTAACATAAAAAAAAATTAAATTCAAGTGTTTCATCATTGTGTAAAGATAATTTTACAGTTATTTTAACTCAAATGTATAAATGCTTAAATTATTTTAAGCATCGAATAATTTAAATTTTGAATGTTTAACAATAACAATTGCATGCATTTATGAAATAATTATTCAAAACTTACCAAATTCATCCATACTTTAGCACACAATTTGAAATAACTGTATCTAGCACTGTGACGATCTTTTGTGTAAAATCACACTTCTTTTATAAATGCCCTTGATTGTGGTCTGCGAAAATAATAAACATTTTTTTTCACAAACCAAAACTGTTACCAACGGAGTCCGCGTGGAGGGAGAATGATAGTTTTGGAAACAGTGTTCATTAGGTTGATCGTTGTGCCACAGTTTGAAAATGCTTGAGCCAATAGAAAGACCGATCTATCAGAACGCACCAGTGATAACTTTGTTTATGTTCTACATTTGAATATCAGTACTTGTTAACCGTTCCTTGAGATTTAACGAAGTTTTATATCGAAATTCGGTTACTGAACGTACAAAAATTTAACTCACTCTCAGTAATTGTCGTTTTTTTTAGTAAGGTACATTCTATTTCGACTTATTCAACCTATTGAGGCTGTTCGGTTTAAAATTCCTATAATTCCTGTACATATTAATCAATTAACACTGAGAAACAAAACTCGAGGAAATCCTAAGGTCTGAGCCAGTAGTAAAAAGTGACGCCATAATACATATTAACACTGTAAGTCAACAATCTTAATATAAATCGTAATTTGGAATACTTTTTTTGTTTACTGAAAAATCATATTTTATTGACAAAATATTTGAAGATAATAAAAAGGTTTTACATGTGAAATCTCTCGCCAGTTTATAAAATGAGATATTTCAAATATTTTTTTCTCAATTTACCTTTGTATATCTGTCATACTCAACATTTTACTATAACATCCTTAATTAATTCAATATTTACTAATGCAGACGAGAAATATTTGTACATTTTTATATAAATTGTATATCAAACATTATTGAAAGTAGAATGAATGTAAATTTGAATGGATATATGGAAAAAATTATTATTTATATATTATAAATATTATTATAGTATAGTAATTTTTTCATGTATATATCTGATTTTTTTACATATTTTATATTAATTTTATTTGTAATCGACGTATTTAAACAACATAAAAGATAAAAGTTAACAAACGATACCTCTTAGAAACTCCGTATGTACTGTTATTCATGAGTTAATAATGATTTTTTAATATACATTAGATTTTTGTCATTTACCATTTCACACAAAAGTTCAAAGTAAAAATAGTTGCGTATAAGCTAATTTTTATTACGTTGCAAATTCCGTTGAGAATTATACACATTATCTTTTATTTTACAATCAACGATGAACGAGGTTAGTGTTATTGCCTAAAAAATATTCTTTTGCCTGAATTTTACAAAATAGTCAACGATTTTATTTTCATACAAGATTTCTAACTTTATTTAATTCAAGGGGGGGGGCTACTACCACTGAAAAAAAAACTTCTAAAATTACCGTGCCTGCACCTCAATTCATAAACAAAACAGTAAACCAGAAAAATTTACGGAGACAGCTCGGTAAAAGTAATAACGATTTCCTACTAAATTTCACGGCGCTGTCACTGTAAAAATTGCTGTATTACTGTTATGATAATGAATTCAAGTGCTGACACGGTGATTTTAAAATTATTTTTTTGTCAGTGTATGTAAGCCCTAAAAGTTGACGATCTTCTAGAACTTTTTTGGGGTATCAAAAATGAAGGAAACTTATTGGGTTTTTTAGGTTTATTAAGATACATTTCATCTTTAGAATCTATTTTTTTTTTATTGAGAAAAAATGTAGAAAAAATAAAAATATTTTTTAAAAATATGTAGTGGGTTCCCCCCCTTACATTTTGGTAAAGATCTACAAAATTGTTTGTTCCACATTCTGCATTCCATTCAATTTTTTTGGATAGCGCAGATGGGAAATAAGACATAAGATATTATGTATATTATAATTGTATACATATTTATGTATATAATAATAATATATGTATATTATAGTTTTTTATACATCATAAAATAAATAATTAATTTTATAATTTCAGATGCGCTCGTGGAATCTACTTCTGAAAATCCGCTTTTGCCAGCCGACATAGATTCAGGCTCTTTAGACGTGTTTGAATGTAATGGTAATGATTTTCTCTTCGAAGATATAATGGATTTCGATTCATGTTGGTTTGAAAACAGGAATTCAGGGAATTATTTCAAACGAAAACACCGAAGATTTTATTTCAGGAGTAAAAATATCTGTTTTTGTAGATGGCATTCCTATTTACAGATCAACCGGTTCTTCACTTTGGCCTATATTAGCTTGTATTGAAAATAATAATAGTATATTGCTAATAGGCGCGTACTATGGTCCGCAGAAGCCCAATTCGAATGAGTTTTTGCGCGAAACTGTAGACGAAATAAAAAATATATGCACGAATGGTATTGAAATCAACCATAATAATTATACATGCACTATTGTTCGTTTGATAGCTGATGCGCCAGCTAAATCGTATGTATTAAGCGTTAAAGGACACACGGGTTACCACAGCTGTACAAAGTGTCATGTAAAAGGAGATAGAGGTTTTCGACGTACCTATATGTTGGATTGTTCTGCGAAGTTGCGCAATGACGCAGATTTTCGATTATTAATTGATTCCAACTATCATGTAGGCAAAACCTGTCTTACAGAAATTCCTAATTATGATATTGTAAAATGCATCCCTTTAGAGTCCATGCATTTAGTGTGCCTCGGTGTCATGCGCAAATTACTTTACTTGTGGCTAAGTAATAGTAGACAGCCGTACTGTTTATGCGCATCAACTATTAAAAATTTGTCTTCCCTATTAGAAAATATATCACCGTATGTTCCAGATGAATTTTCGAGAAAATGTTGGTCGCTACGATTAGTTAAATATTTCAAAGCAACAGAGTATAGAATGTTGCTGCTATACGTTGGTCCTGTTATATTTAAACAATTCCTAGACCCAAATATCTACAATCATTTTATAGTTTTACATGTAGCCATAAGAATTCCGTCTAGCAATAATTATAGTGAATATTTTGATTATGCGGATCAATTACTTAGAGAGTTTGTTCATGGAGTCAAAGAATTATACGATAAATGCTTCATATCCCATAACATTCATGGTTTGATTCATTTAACAGAAGATGTTAAAAACCATGGTCAATTAGATAATTTTAGTGCGTTTAAATTTGAAAATTATTTACAAAAATTAAAACGGGTAATAAAAAAATATGGCCAACCTCTACAACAGCTGTACAACCGTTACCATGAAATTCAGTTGAACGTTGAAAATTTAAAAACAAAATCTGTTAAACTTGAAGTTTTAAATGAATCGCGAATAGGTTACCGCATTTTGCCGAATAAAAAAAAAGGTACTGCATACATGGAAGCATCGTGTGAACATTTTTGTTTGAAAGCAAACAGTCGCAATAACGGCTGTTGTATTTTGCAGAATGGAGACCTGATAAAGATAACAAAATTTGCGTATGATCATCAATTTGATTCATTTGTTGTTTGTGGGCGAAAGTATGAGCGAAAAGAAAACTAAACTATATATATATATATATATATATATATATATATATATATATATATATAGTTGGGGGCGCACGGGCCCTTCTCTCTCTTATATACATATCCGAGACCACGCGAGACAGAGGCTGCTCGTGTGTGCCGTTTCGCGTTTGAAAAAAAAAACACACGATATAGTACAGGTAATACAAACAATTGCATGATATACAATGCATACAAAATACAT